>CM076977.1:51998415-52210915 GCA_039105355.1 Benthosema pterotum
TCTGACACTAGATTCTAGTTTCTGACACGAGATTTTAATTTCTGACACTATAGATTCTAGTTTCTGACACAAGATTTTAATTTCTGACACTAGATTCTAGTTTCTGACACTAGATTCTAGTTTTTGACTAGATTCTAGTTTCTGACACTAGATTCTAGTTTTTGACTAGATTCTAGTTTCGGACACTAGATTCTAGTTTTTAACTAGATTCTAGTTTTCAACGCTACGGGAAAAAAAATATTCTAAGATGCACCACAATTTCTCGATTTTTCAAAAATATCAAACCTACAAGATCAAAGCGCGCCACTCGTTGGCGGGCTATGAGCTTGTAGATCTGATATCTGATATTCAATAACTAAAGTATAACATAATGCTTAGAACACCAAAATATACCAAAACAGGACAGAAAGAACAATACTTACAACCACTGCCACTGCCATGAAAATCGCTGGTACTAGCTACAGTACCTACAAAAATTAAAAAAAAAAGGGTTAAGTGTTAACAACAAAAATGAATTCAAGTGAGCTAGTAAACAAATATGCCTTCCTTATGTACAGGACGAGGCACAGCCCTCTCAAGACGCCTTGCCGAGGAAGACGGTGCTGAAAATCGGAGTCAGACAGAGGTAACGTGTCGTTTTTTTTGTCCTTGCTTCTTATTTTCTTTAGTACTTCATATCATATCATATATGACGTCATTCCGATTGTTAAAAGGTATTCATATTTTCATTATTGAAAGAACGATGGCTTCCATTTTGGCATTACAAACTTTCAGGAATAGGAATAGTTCACAGCCCTCCTGTGAGACACAGACTGAGTGGAAAAATAGTTATATTTTATCATGTACATTAGTGAGGACCTGTTATGTGAAGATATGTTGAAAAGTGGTGAAGTGGTCCTTTTTTGGCAGGAACACCTTTTGAGTCCAAAGCATTATTAGCATAATTATTTAGCATTATTAGCCTTGCTTAGCATTATTGGCATTACTTACTTACTTATTACTTAGCATTATTAGCATCAAGTAGCATTATTAGCATTACTTAGCATTCTTAGCATTATTAACAATACTTTACATTACATTTCTTAGCAGTATTAGCATTTTAACAGTACTTAGCATTAGCATTAGTTAGCATCGTTGACATTACTTTAGTTATTGAAAAATATCAGATCTACAAGCTCATAGCGCGACACCAAGTGGCGCGCTATGAGCTTGTAGATCTGAGCTTGTAGGTCTAATATTTCTGAAGCTGAGCATGTAGGTCTAATATTTCTCAAGCTGGGCTTGGAGGTCTAATATTTCTCAAGCTGAGCTTGTAGGTCTGATATTTTTCAGGCGAAAATGTGGTGCAAATCTTTGAATTATTTTTCAGTTCAGAATGTGTGTTAGCCACATTAACCCTGTTCTTCCTACATCTACTGTTTGTTTTGTTTTGTTTTGTTTTGTTTTGTTTTGTTTTGTTTTGTTTTGTTTTGTTTTGTTTTGTTTTGTTTTGTTTTGTTTTGTTTTGTTTTGTTTTGTTTTGTTTTATTACCACAGCCAATCAGATCAGTCGAACTAGGTTAGGTTAGGTCAGGTTTCAGGAACAAGGAACAGGGACCATTTCTACCCTGGGAAATGCCCACATTGACGTATAGAACCGGAGGGGCAGGTGAAAAACAACAACGTACGTTGTTGTGTGTCTGCTTCGCAGCGTAGCATACCAATGATGAACCGTTAAGTGGCATGAAAGACGGTTTCCGTGAGAGCTGGAATTCTTCTCGCTCTAAAGTTAACTTCCCTGACAGAGAGCGTTGCACCTGGTAAAACGCTGAGTCATGCTTCCTTGATTTAAGATGCGTGTGACGACTCCTACCGAGTGGCAAAGAAAACAAACTTTATGGCCTTTGGCAAGGAACACATTCAGACAGAAAATCCCCCCTGGTTGTACTAAACCACAATAAACTTTTTTTTTTTTTTTACCTTAGAACTGATTATGCAAATCATTTTACGCTCTCAAGAGTTAAATTATATTTAAACATGTGAATTACTTAACCTGCAAGAATGCACACGTACAGGAAAATGTAGAGAAATTGTTATTTTGACCAACATTTTGTCAGTTCATCTCCTAAATTGTCGACGCAAACTGGAAATTCCTTAGTTTCAGCATTAAACGGTAATCCTTGGCTAAAATGCGCAAAAATAGTGAGTAAATAGTGGGCCCTGGTGTGAAAAAGGTTGAAAAAAACAAACAAACACTGGGGTAGGGGAAACGGACAATAAGGATTTTTTTTCCCCCACAAAATAACTAACAAGTGGGCTGGACTGCAAATAAAGGGGTGGAAATCCCCTTTAAAGATGGAGTGCCATGATTTTTTCTACCCTAAAACATGATCATCAGGTATTAATGTTATATGAAAAGTAAGATTTTCCCCCAAAAAGTGTACAGTGTTTGTTAAACTGTCATTTTTATGATTCCACCCAGCCAGTTCATTAAGTATGCCTGGTTTGCCTGGTGGGTGGAGATGGGTGGAGATCCACCTGAACTGAAGCCACGCCCACAGCTTTAGTTGCATGATAAAGGGGAAGGAGTTATGGGAGGGGCTGAGCATGTGAGGTCACTATATTGCAGTTTTTTTCATTGGCACATTTGGCTGGAAATAGGGCTGGGACGATATGGGTACCTCGCGATACGATACATATCACGATATTAGGGCCTCGATAATGAATATATCACAATATTCAATATATTGCGATATTTGCGATATATTGCCTGAAATTCATCAATGATATATCACGATACCTGTAATTGCAAAAATAAATATATAAATAAAAGGCAAAAACAGAAATTACTAAAGTGCATCCTCAACTTTTGTCTATTTTATTCTGATACCTAACTTTTTATTTTACTTCTTATAGGCAGCTAAAGCTTATATTTCTATTTTTTAAACCGATCATAATTCATAACTCATATTTTGTGTTATTTGTGTCAATGAAATCTAATCAGCTCATGTGTTAAAGCCAATTCCTCAGTAGTAGCAGGTGCTCATGGTAATTTTAACCTTGTAAGTCATTACACTATAGGGAGGAATATTTAAAAAAAAAAAATAAAAACAGTAAAAATCACTAGATATACCTGAAGAATAAAAGGAAATCCCTAATCAGACACATTCCAGTTGACCTGGCTTCTTCATTTTCAATATTTACAGAAGAAAAAAGTATATTGCCTGATAATTATTTTCAAGGGGAAAAAAATACCCTATATAGCGTGCTGTGTGCAGGCAGTAGCCTATGCACAGGCAGTAGCCTATGCACTATGCAGAAGCATGGGGAGACAAAGTTAGATTAAAGTTTAGTTTACAAGAAGACTATCTGCTTTTGCCATGAGGATATTACAATTATTCCAAGAGAAGAGTTCCTACAAAGCCATCTAAAGTCATGGAGTATTTGTTGCCTTTTCGTTTGGAGTGTGGGACTTTCACTTTTCTGACGGAATTACTTTTACCAGCTACACATAACAAATACAGTGGATATCACAACGTAAGGTAGGTGATTAATCAATATGCGAATGTCGCGGTGAATGGAACATGTTTAACAAGAGCAGATTTGAGACTCTCCGTCTATCTTTCACTGTGTGTGAAGAGAAGGGCTGCTGCTACGCTGCTCAAATTACAACTGTGTGTATGTGTGTGTGTGTGTGGGGGGGGGGGGGGGCAGACGGAGAGAGACAGAGAGAGAGTGAGTGTGTGGCGGTCCGTGGCGTGGACGCTGCAACATAACTCTTTTTTCCTCTCTCCTGCTATATTGCTATGTACCCCCTATGCTGCGTGTGTTTGTCTGTGGTGATGGTGATTGTGAAGAGGGAGCATTCAGTGCTCTGTTCAGTGCAATCCTCCCGAATTTATCCCCATTACGGACGCTCCGCGTCGCGTTTTTTTTCCTCACAGATTTATCGATATCTGCGACGGCATATCGATTATTTATTGCGGGAGGAAGTATTGCGATATATCGATATATCGATATTTCAGCACACCCCTAGCTGGAAAGGTTCAGTCTCCAGGAAGAAACCCTAAATACAAAGGCAAGACATCATTGCACATAAAAAAAACACACACCAAGGGGTCTATTTACATACTGTCACCTCTTACCCCCCCGGTCACTGGTGGTGTACAACCCCACGGAACAGGAGCGTACGTCTATGGCCACGGTGTACGTGGACACGCCACACGTCCGGCTGGTCTCCGAGGCTGGCCGCTCCGTCCCGTCGCAGATCTCAGCCGTGTGGGAGACGCCCACACAGGCCTCCCACGAGGCCTTTCAGGTGAGACTGGACAATAAACCCTTTTTTTTATGGGACGAGAGGACTGTTTTCCTATATAAGGCGCACTGGATTATAAGGCGCAGAGAATAGAAGCTACTACAGTTAACAGAATAGAAGCACCTGCAGTCAAACAATCCATATATAAGGCGCACTGGATTATAAGGCGCACTGTGGATTTTTGAGAAAATTGAAGGGTTTTAAGGGCGCCTTATAGTCCCGAAAATACGGTAACTCTTTGAGAGTGTAAATATGAAACCAAATGGACCCTTGCGGGTCCATTTGGTTTCATGTTTACGCTCTCAAGAGTTAAAATTATTATCCCAGGTCTACACAACTAGAGAATGTACTTGGAGAAGATTAATGGTCATTTTGTTCTGTATGGTTGACTGTTTTGTTTTCTCTGAAATCCATCCTAGCATTGTTGACGAAAGTAAAAGAAATCTTTATAGCCTAGCGGTCTGTGGTGTTAATATGTCATCAAATAGTGGTCTGTGGCTCAAATTCTGAATAATTAGACCACTGATATAATGTATACAGTAAGTTACAGTTTGTGGGGGGGTTAGGGTATTTAAATGAGACATTATGGGTGGAGTGGATGACCGTTGTCACCTCCCATTGTTAACACTGCTGTAGATGTGAAAAATTTCTAAAACTTCTTTTTTTTTTTTCTCAGTTTTGCTATTTTGGGATATTCAGGTTTAAATGCTCATAACTACTCCAAAAATGCTCCTTGAGTGATGCATCATATGAAAGCTTACATTGTACTGTATACTAAAAAAAAAAAAAAAAAAAAAAAAAAACAGAAAATTGACCATGGCCTACTTGAGCCTTAAAGTACCAGATGATGTGACATATACCTTATATCGATGTGAAATGGTGACCATACGAATCGATTTAAGCCATTCTGAACTGGAAGAATTGCATTATGCAACGAGCACAGCACAATCAAACAGCTGTCAGTGAGACATAACATGTACGTCACGAAATAATGGATGGCGAAAACTGGATTTTTCAACACAAGATGAATGCCACCAGGACAACATTCCATTTTGGCACATTGTTTTCTTTTTTTTGAGGGTGCAATGTTTATCCGTGTTACTCATTTCAGGGATGTCTGATCTCTGCATGCCATACCTTGTTGTAAAGGTGACTAATCAACTAATCATCTAAATCAATTCATACGATAGAAACAAATTGGTATTATTAAAGGTAGGGGAAGTGTTTCACTTTTGTCAGATATCACCCCCCAGATTTTTTTTTTTTTTTCTGTTAAGGTGTGTGGGCCAGTTTAGGTACGTTATAACAGCTGTATAATGTTATAATAATCTCTCTCTGTCTAGCTGTCCTTTGTAGCTCAGGTCCCAGCGTTTGGACTGTCTGTCTACTACCTGAGTGGGTCTCCAGTATAATGTTATAATAATCTCTCTCTCTGTCTCTCTCTAGCTGTCATTCGTAGCTCAGGTCCTAGCGTTTGGACTGTCCGTCTACTACCTGAGTGGGTCTCCAGTATAATAATAATAATCATAATAATAATCTCTCTCTCTCTAGCTGTCCTTCGTAGCTCAAGTCCCAGCGTTTGGACTGTCCGTCTACTACCTGAGTGGGTCTCCAGTATAATAATAATAATCATAATAATAATCTCTCTCTCTCTAGCTGTCCTTCGTAGCTCAGGTCCCAGCGTTTGGACTGTCCGTCTACTACCTGAGTGGGTCTCCAGTATAATAATAATAATCATAATAATAATCTCTCTCTCTCTAGCTGTCCTTCGTAGCTCAGGTCCCAGCGTTTGGACTGTCCGTCTACTACCTGAGTGGGTCTCCAGTATAATGTTATAATAATGTCTCTCTCTCTCTCTAGCTGTCCTTTGTAGCTCAGGTCCCAGCGTTTGGACTGTCCGTCTACTACCTGAGTGGGTCTCCAGTATAATGTTATAATAATGTCTCTCTCTCTCTCTAGCTGTCCTTCGTAGCTCAGGTCCCAGCGTTTGGACTGTCCGTCTACTACCTGAGTGGGTCTCCGGTGGACGGCGGTGCCCCCAGGGCCAACTACAGCTTCCTGCAGCAGGGCAGGTCGGAGCAGCTGCTGTCGGTCGCGGCCAAGCACTTCGCCGTGTCCCGCCCCCTGGGTGTGGAAGCCGCCGCCCCCCTGAGCATCAGCAACGCCCACGTCCATATATGGAGTTCTGCCAGCACCGGTCTGATGGAGGTAGTGCCTACTGGGATCATTCCGCTATGACGTGGTTTGAGCTTGTGGATCGGCGCTTGCATGACATCAAGATCTTAATAATTTGCTAACATCGAACGGCAGTTAACCGTCTAAATCAGGGGTTTTCAACAGGTGGTCCGGGGAACACCAGTGGTCCCTGAGAGGGTTCCAGGTGGTCCCCAGCTAAGTTGTTTAACCAGATGTAACTCTTGAGAACGTGCAAATGAAACCAAATGGACCCACCAGGGTCCATTTGGTTCCATTTTTACGTCCATTTGGTTTCATTTTTATTTGGTTTCATTTTTATACTCTCAAGAGTTAAAATATTCATCATGTGAAATAGTCCTAATCTACACGACTAGAAGATTAACCCATTAAGGACGGGAATCCATATTTGGATTCTGTACAGTATGTACAGTATTCAAACATTCAATTGTTTTGGTGCTGCTATATGAAACAGAAAGAGCTGCCGAAGCAGACAACCCGCAACACTCCATATTAGACAAGTTCCTCAAGGTGCAAGGCTCAAAAAACGTAGAATGAAAAAGAGGAATGCCAGCACTCAAACAATGTCCTTTCTTTTTGGCTCTTTATTTTACCTCATCGTGCATCGTGCAGTCAACAACGAACGCGTTGACAACGCTGAGGAAGACCACTTGGGTCGAAACGCGTTCGTTGTTGACTGCACGATGAGGTAAAATAAAGAGCCAAAAAGAAAGGACATTGTTTGAGTGCTGGCATTCCTCTTTTTCATTCTTGGTGCTGCTATATAAATATTTGAAGTTTTTACAGCTCAAATGCTGAATAAATGGTGGGCGCTGGTATGAAAAAGGTTGAAATCCCCTGGTCTAAATGGAACGGTACGATGAAGAGAAACAAGAGGACGTTTGTGGTGGCCAATGGCAGATGTGACTGTGTGTGTGTGTGTGTGTGTGTGTGTGTGTGTGTGTGTGTGTGTGTGTGTGTGTGTGTGTGTGTGTGTGTGTGTGTTGTGTGTGTGTGTGTGTGTGCGTGTGTGTGTTCTGTGCAGAAGTACCAGCTGGTATCGGACGGGTCAGAACAGCAGGTCAAAGTGCACTTCCTATGGTACGGGACCACGTCCAACAGAGACAAGAGCGGAGCCTACCTGTTCATGCCTGATGGAGAAGCCAAGGTAACACCAGCTACCCCCCATAAGCTTAGAATGGTGCTATGGGAGAAGGGTAATACCAGCTACCCCCCACCATAAGCTTAGAATGGGGCTATGGGAGAAGGGTAATACCAGCTACCCCCCACCATAAGCTTAGAATGGGGCTCTGGAAAAGCCAAGGTAATACCAGTTACCCCCCCATAAGCTTAGAATGGTGCTATGGGAGAAGGGTAATACCAGCTACCCCTCCATAAGCTTAGAATGGTGCTATGGGAGAAGGGTAATACCAGCTACCCCTCCATAAGCTTAGAATGGTGCTATGGGAGAAGGGTAATACCAGCTACCCCTCCATAAGCTTAGAATGGTGCTATGGGAGAAGGGTAATACCAGCTACCCCTCCATAAGCTTAGAATGGTGCTATGGGAGAAGGGTAATACCAGCTACCCCTCCATAAGCTTAGAATGGTGCTATGGGAGAAGGGTAATACCAGCTACCCCTCCATAAGCTTAGAATGGTGCTATGGGAGAAGCCAAGGTAACACCAGCTATCCCCCCATAAGCTTAGAATAGTGCTATGGGATGTTATTCCACATCTCTCTGAAATATGTGTGAAAAAAGTATACAACTGCTGTTTGTGATGTTTTTTTTTTTTTTTTTTTTTTTTTTTTAGATCAATTAATCAATTACAACGCTTTATAGGAGGGGAGTAATAAATTTTCAACAGGACCGGCGCTGTAGGGCTTAGAATAACCAATAAGCCCTTATCCAACACAAAATGAACTAATCTTTCTCAGCTGTCAGTGTCAGCCCACAGCACGTATCCAGTACATGGCAATCAGACACACATCATGTCCCAATGCCTGATCCATTCCAAACCCTGCAGAAGGAAACATGTTGGCGGTGTTGTTTGATTAAACATGACGCGCACTTCGAACTAGCCACTTTAACTTGAAAAATATAGCTCATAGCGTGCCGCAGAGTGGCGTGCCATGGGGGGGGGGGGGCTGGCTGGAATGGCCAAACTGCCACACCAAACACGATGGCATGAAATACAACCCAAGATGTTTTACTCATTGTGTCCTGTCTAGATTTCTAGTTTCTGAATAACATAATATTCAAAGATTTGCACCACATTTTCACGATTTTTCAAAAATAGCAGAGATACAAGCTCATAGCGCGCCACTCGGTGGCGCGCTATGAGCTTGTAGATCTGCTATTTTTCAATAGTTAAAACATAATGCTTAGAACACCAAAACGCGTTCAGTACACTAAGGGTAAAAGTGCTTATATTTAAAATGGTTTGAAACACTACTGCTGCTACTAACTAACTACAGCTGTGTCACCACTAAACCAACAGCATGTCATCATTGAAAACAGAAAACTCTCTGAGTCAGACCTTTAGCTTTATGCATGCTGCGTGTCTGTTGCTACTTCAACAACAACTGATGTTATTATTGATGCTTTGCTTGCCTTGCCATAAAGGTCCTGTAACAGACTTCATCGCCTGTGTTGCTTTGCGCCACGGGCGATGAAGCCGCTCCCATAACCATTTTGCCCTGTCCCTCCAATCGGGAAATGTTACATCCGCCCCTGGAGCATACACTACAGTTTTAACCCTTAGTGTACTGAACGCGTTTTGGTGTTCTAAGCATTATGTTTTAACTATTGAAAAATAGCTGTTATGTTATGTTATGTTATGTTATTCAGAAACTAGAAATCTAGACAGGACCCAATGGTTGTGTTGTTGTGTTATAACTATTGAAAAATAGCAGATCTACAAGCTCATAGCGCGCCACTAAGTGGCGCGCTATGAGCTTGTATCTCTGCTATTTTTGAAAAATCGTGAAAGCGTGGTGCAAATCTCCGAATGTTATGTTATTCAGAAACTAGAAATCTAGACAGGACACAATGGGTTTCAGTGTTCTAAGCATTATGTTTTAACTATTGAAAAATAGCAGATCTACAAGCTCATAGCGCGCCACCGAGTGGCGCGCTATGAGCTTGTATCTCTGCTATTTTTGAAAAATCGTGAAAGCGTGGTGCAAATCTTCGAATGTTATGTTATTCAGAAACTAGAAATCTAGACAGGACACATTGGTTGTGTTGTTGTGTTATAACTATTGAAAAATAGCAGATCTACAAGCTCATAGCGCGCCACCGAGTGGCACGCTATGAGCTTGTATCTCTGCTATTTTTGAAAAATCGTGAAAGCGTGGTGCAAATCTTCGAATGTTATGTTATTCAGAAACTAGAATTCTAGACAGGACACAATGTTCTAAGCATTATGTTTTAACTATTGAAAAATAGCAGATCTACAAGCTCATAGCGCGCCACCGAGTGGCGCGCTATGAGCTTGTATCTCTGCTATTTTTTGAAAAATCGTGAAAGCGTGGTGCAAATCTTCAAATATTATATTATTCAAAAACTAGAAATCTAGACAGGACACAATGGGTTTTGGTGTTCTAAGCATTATGTTTTAACTATTGAAAAATAGCAGATCTACAAGCTCATAGCGCGCCACCGAGTGGCGCGCTATGAGCTTGTATCTCTGCTATTTTTTGAAAAATCGTGAAAGCGTGTTGCAAATCTTCGAATGTTATGTTATTCAGAAACTAGAAATCTAGACAGGACACAGTGAGGTTAACACTATGTCACCCCCACTTCCCAGCCTTACTCTGCGTCCCAGCCCCCTCTCATCCGGGTGACCAGGGGGCCTGTCTTCTCTGAGATCACTTCCTGCTTCCAGCACTTCACACACACGGCGCGCCTGTACCACGGCACAGGTAATCTGTGTGTGTGTGTGTGTGTGTGTGTGTGTGTGTGTGTGTGTGTGTGTGTGTGTGTGTGTGTGTGTGTGTTGTGTGTGTGTGTGTGTGTGTGTGTGTGTGTGTGTGTGTGTGTGTGTTCACGATATAGAGAGCAATAGATACACTGGACCACGTAAGTGCGGACACCTAACTTCGGCAATTGTTTTTTCCACCTCAATAACACCAATTTGTATTGTAGTTTAATATCGTTTTAGTCGTTGATTAGTCGCCTTTACAGCAAGGTATGAATTGTAGAGATCAGACATTCCTGGGATGAGTAACATGGCTAAACGTGTGGGTCGCACCCGCCAAAATGAATGAGGCAAAATGAAATGTTATTCTGTTGGAATCCACTGGTGTGTGGCCTCAAAGCAAGGCTGAATTTGTCATTTTTGTAGAGAGAACAGATCCGCACACCATTTTAAAAGCTTCAAAAATGTATTAACAACAGAGCTGTAAAAAATACAACGTTTCGGCCTGAGGTGGCCTTCGTCAGGTATTCTGTGAGGTCAGGTGTACTCTGAATTTGCCATTTTGTCAAAGTTTTAGCTGTACCTTGTTGACTAATCAACAATTAAAACGATAGAAGATAAAATACCAATTGGTGTCAAGGTGGGGAAAATAATTCCCAAAGTTGCTGAACTTCTGTGGGCAGGTTTGTGCCTCCATCCAAATGTCATTTCAATTTCAAGCACGCTATTCAAATGTCACCGAATGTAACATGAAAATTAAGCCAATTTGCTTTCCTTTGTCCTGGTAGCGTAAAGTTTAAAAAAAAAATAACATAAAATAAATGCCCACCATAATTATCGCTGATTATAGCGCGTCAGCGGGAAATGTCACGTCAACACTTATCTTTTCTTGGCACGACACTTAACTTCAAAGTCATTCTAGAGCTGCTCCCACAGTTATTTACATCAGTTGAACCATTCTGTACTGTACTGGTTTGGTGTTTTAAAAGGATCCCTGGCTAATAAGACAAATATGCCTTAATACACTATACTTGCCTTCTATAACTAAAACATACAGATACAAACACCTTCAATACTTCATACAATATTTCTTTCAGAAATGGAGAATCTTTCACTCAATAGGAACTGCTCCTGTCGCAGGTTGATGATGTCACATGAGCATATGCATTCCCTATATGCCATACACCTATAGACCACACAGGGGCATATGACATCATCATTCTGCAACAGGAGCAGTTCCTGTTGAGTGAAATATTCTCTATTTATGAAAGAAATAAGATGCCAATTGTGTTTTTATTTGATTATTTTAGTTATACTAGGACCTTACCCGTTGAATATGTGAAGTCCAAATGATCCCCTTTTAAAAAATGTTTGCATGATATTTTTCAAGTCCATGTGTCAAATATGACAAGTTGTCCCAAGTTGTCTCAAGACACTTTACGGCGTAGGGCTAGAGAGAGCAGAAAACCATCCCCTTATCTGGAAGAAATGTCAGGCCGACCCCCGCAGATTTTCTGGTGGGCGCCTGGGCGGCAATCTGCCTCGACCGTGATGGTGGGGAAGAGAGAGAGACAGGAGGAGAGACAGAGAGACAGAGAGACTGAGAGGGAGATGCAAGCAAATGCAACTAGCAGCTAGAAGGAACATCAGCGAGAAGGGGCGGACCAAGCAGGGAAGCGATATAAACAATATGAACAATAAGCCATAAGGACTGCTTGGTCCCGAAATAACAACCATATACCGATGCATATACGGAATAGTGCAAGATATTTTTTCAGTAAAAAAAAAATAATAAATGAAATGATCATAACAGAGAAGATCATAGAAGACAAATACTCCACTAACATATCGCATCAATTAACATGCAAACATAAAAGTACCAGTGCCACAAGTACTAATACTTAAGCTCAATCTGATATTTTCAGGAACATTTCTGCAAGTACTCATGTAAACAGGCTGGTCACCCTAAACATTAGCAGCCCATTATTTATTCAGAATTTGAGCCACGGACCACCTTTTGATGACATTTTGGCCCCACAGACCTAACTAAAGATTTATTTTGCTTTTGTCCACAATACTAGGCTGGATTTTGGAGAAAACCAATCAAAATGACCGTTAATCTTCTATAATATCTAGTTGCATAGACTTGGGGCTAATTCACATGATGAATATTTTCACTTTTGAGAGTGCAAAAATGAAACCAAATGGACCCGCGAGGGTCCATTTGGTTTTGTTTTTTACACTCCTAAAGAGTTACAACAACATCTGGTTAACTGGGGTTAGCTGGGGACCTCCTGGAACCTCTCTCGGGGACCACTGGTTGATAAATGTCTGTGTGCAGGTGTGGCGTCTCGCGGCGTGGAGCTGTCTAACTTGGTGGACATCAGAGGGGAGGTGAACAAGGAGCTGGTCATGAGGATCAGCAGCGACGTAGAGAGCAAGGACCGCTTCTTCACCGACCTCAACGGATTCCAGGTACACCGTGGATACAGGGGATGACACTGAGGTCTCCGAGGCACTTGCCCATCGGGCAAGTGGAAGTCAGCTTCTGCTTGCCCTCAGGTCATGGTCACTTGCCCCCCAAATTATATCGCGCTGTAAATTTTGCATTCAAGTTTACGTTCTACTGTGTCCTCTCTAGATTTCTAGTTTCTGAATAACATAATATTCAAAGATTTGCACCGCGTTTTCACGATTTTTCAAAAATAGCAGAGATACAAGCTCATAGCGCGCCACTCGGTGGCGCGCTATGAGCTTGTAGATCTGCTATTTTTCAATAGTTAAAACACAACAACACAACCATTGTGTCCTGTCTAGATTTCTAGTTTCTGGATCACATAATATTCAAAGATTTGCACCGCTTTTTCACGATTTTTCAAAAATAGCAGAGATACAAGCTCATAGCGCGCCACTCGGTGGCGCGCTATGAGCTTGTAGATCTGCTATTTTTCACTAGTTAAAACACAAATGCTTAGAACACCAAAACGCGTTCAGTACACTAAGGGTTTAAACATTTCCTTTCGCAGTCGAAGACTATGTTTTGTTTAAGTCTCGATCAGCTACAGTAAATATTCAACTTGTAAATCAGTGGTTCCCATAGTGGTCACAGACCCAGAGGTCCGTGACCCCAGGAAAATGATAGTTGGAACCAAATGGACCTGGAAGAGAGATAGGAGAGATAGCTAGAGAGCAGGGAAAGACGCATAGGCAGAGCGCAATGACCATCTTCAAGACAAATATTATCTTGTGTTGTGTTCTAGTGAGCTAAGTCGCACACTTGCCCGATCGGTCAACCAGGTAGCAGTCTTCACTTTTTTGCCCCAGGCAAGCGGGCAAGTGTTAGTGTCAAGCTTTGAGAGTTTACACAATAGTGCTAAGAAAAGGATAACCACAAACCCGCTGTGGCCAGCCTCGTCCACTCACACCAAGCGATTTTGTGATGTAATTGTAACCATTTAATAGTGACTTATCTGGAATAAGAAAACCATCAACGTTTGTACAGTTTACATTGGAGCTCCTATAACACATATGTCAAACTCAAGGCCCGGGGGCCAAATCAGGCCGTGAATGGATTATCTTTGGCCCGTGGGATGATACTGAATTAGTATTAGAACTGGCCCTCTGGTATATTACACACACCATGATAAGAAATGAATGCAACTAATTGTTTTACTTCCTCAACTCAGTCTCATGTACTTTCTCAATTAACTCAGCACTGGGTGAGGATCATAGAAGAAAAAGATTTTCCCCGAAAAATAGCAGGTGTTCACGTCTCATAGCGCGCCAGAGTGGCGCGCTATGAGACGTGAACACCTGCTACTTTTCATTAAAAGTGCAACTAATGCAAGCAGTTTCATCTTTACAATTATCTTGCCATTAAAGATGAACTTGCAGGTTTCATATATTGATTAATATTACTTTGGGCCACGGGGAATTTGGCTAGCATCAAAATAAAAAAAGAATTATGAAAATTGATCCAGTTTTGGCGATTTTATAACTATTTTTTCAAGGCTGGAGCTGGCAGGCCATGCACACGCACGTATCAGAACTATTGTGCACGCGCTTGCGAGTGTGACGTCACGATCGGAGTGGCGCTCAGTAGGCCTACTGGTAGGATACTGCTGGTAGGATACTGCGTCGTGGTCTCTTATTCATTTATCCATCCGTTTTGTTGTTATTTTATTCTGTGTGGAACAGTATAGTAAGTAGGGGGCAGTAATGCACTGAATTAGGTTGCCAACTGCCATAAACCCTGGAAGAAGAAGACCAAGTTGTTGTTGTTTTCTCCCCTCTTTTTCACGATTCCCAGACGGACAGTCCTAACGCGGGACGGTCCCGTGTCGGCACAGTCCCACTAGCCAGACTATCGAGCCCACCGACATATAACGGAGCTAGTTATCTTTTTTATGTTAGTTTTTTTGTTACGTACGTGTGTATTTGACACATAATTAGTGGCATATTGTTTCAAACACACCTACAGTATGACTATTAGCCTATGAATCGACTTTGTCGTTGCGTTTTAACAAGTGGTGGATAAATCCTCTTTCCGTTTCCGGTCAGAGCTAACGAAAACTCCGGACCATTTCTATAACTCCCGACCATTTATGCTTGTAGATTCTATAACTCCCGACCATTTATGCGTGTAGAAAAGAGCGACCAACAACTCCGGACTAGCAAACCAGTCCTATTACTGGCCAAGAACGTCCTGTTACTGGCATTACTGCCGCGTGTTATCCAGGAGTGTTATTCTTACTGGAGTGGTGTTAAGAAATAATACGTGTGCCAATACATAATATATGCTATAAATGATACGAATACGTGAAATATAATCAGGGGACAGTGTATGATAATACGTGAAATATAATCGGGTGGGAGCGATCGTATATGATAATACGTGAAATATAATCGGACCGATCGTCTGAACCACCTGGGACTACACGTCCGGGACCGAAGTCACTTAGGACTGTCCGTCTGCCACCCCTTTTTCACTGCGTACTGTGGTCGTCTGGGAATACGGTGAAACATGCTGTTTTGAACAGTGATCCAATTCAAACCTTTCTGGGCACAAGACAATCATTTCCAAAGAAAGCCACGCCAGTTTTCATTGTTCGGCATGACAAGGATCTACACAAACCTGGACTCCACTGCCTGGTAAGTGTGTAAAACTAATGTAAACAATGCTAACCTTCGACGCTAGCATTGTATAGCAAGTTGCTGCTTGGGACGTGCATACGTAAAAAAAAAAAAAAATCAGAGGAGGCTGCAGCCCATTTACCCACTGTAAAACAACTGCTCTCTCTACACCCCGAAAATAGCAGATCCACAAGCACTCAACACGTCAGAGCTTTAGTGTTGGGGTGGGGGGGTCCGTGACTGAATAAATAGTTGGGGACCTGATATCAAAAGCTGAGGCTGAGCCCCAACTAGCCGTGGGCTACGTGCTATCCTATGTTGTTATTGTCATGTTTAGACGGTGGTCTATAGCAGGGGTTTTCAAAAGGTGGTCCGGGGACCATCAGTGGTATCTGAGTGGATCCAGGTGGTCCCCAGGCTAAATGATGGAAAGTTGATTAACCAAAGAGCGAAAAAAAATGAAACCAAATGATAGCGAAAAAAATGAACCAATGAAACCAAATGGACCCTTGTGGGTCCATTTGGTTTTATGTTTACACACTCTCAAGAGTTAAAATGTCCACCATCTGAATTAGCCCAAGTCTACACAACTAGAGAATGTAGAAGATTAATGGTCATTCTGTATTTTTGCCTGTTTTGTTTACCAGAACCAGTCTGGAATTGTGGACAAAAGCAAATATCTTTTTAGTTTTGTGGGCTGTGGGGCTAAAATGTCATCAAACGGTGGTCCGTAGTTCTAATTCTGAATAAATAGTGGGCCCCGGTATCAAAATGGTTGAAAACCACTGGTCTATAGCAGTGGTTTTCAACCATTTTGATATCAGGGGCCCACTATTTATTCAGCCAAAGACCCCCCAACACTAAAGATGTTTTTTTTGTTTTTCGTCATTTCAGATGTTTAATAATAAATTACAGTTTAATAATAACTTTGCACAATAAAAGGATAACATTTTTGCTTTGAAGAGTTCAAATATCTCTATTAGGGTCCATTTGGTTACCACTGGTGGTTCCAGAACCCTGGTCGAAAACACATTGTCAAGAAACACATAATTCCCAAATGACCAAAACGATGTCTTGCTTTTGTCTTACCCTGTGTAATAATTTACAGTATATTGCTACGTATATTTGCTGTAGTCTGATCTGTGAAATATCCACTATATCCTGATTAGTTTTAGTGTTATTCACCTGAAAGAATGCACAATTTAGCATTTATTTTGATGGGAAGCTAGAACTCTGTCAAATACCACTTTAAGAACCAGTATTAGTGAAAGCATAACTCTAAACCTTGTAGATACAGATAGGCCAGAATAAGGTAATATATATATAGTATCTCTCTTCACATGTGTGTACACATTTCTTTATTGTTGTTTTGCAGACACATCAAAGCCTCAAGAAGCCTGTGACGCAGCCAGGCATCTTCTACACAGCCAGGGATTGGGAAACTTCAACTCTTCTCCGACAGCTGATTCCACTCCAAAGCCAGAACCTGTTCTGCCCAGTCACAATAAATGTTTTTTCTATAACTCTGTCTTGCGTCGATACAGTAACTAACAGTTATACTTGTATTAAATTAATTTTAAACTCACCAACATTGCAACTATAGGGAATGATCCTTTTGCATTGTTCAAGACTCATTTGTGGTAAAAGAACAAATATTCTAGTCCCTCTTTCATATTCATAGTCTCATTCAGTAGGTTGAGGTGAGTTGAAATGAAATGTACACGGTTTTACTGTGTACAAGTAAATGATGGGAAATATTTTTTTAACCAATACCAACAGTATTTGTGACTTCACTCAATTATTCTTTAACAATAATGAAGCCCAATTGTATGGCTACAAAGATGGCATATAAGCATAGCAATATCACCTAATCGTTTTTGTATTTAAAACAGAAAAGCATGAACACTTTAAATTCATTTTATTCTTGTAGACATCCAAGTCTGTGCCATAAAAACGTAAAAGCCCCTGTTGTCTCTTCTTGATGTGGACTACAGGAAGGCCTCTAGAGCTGGTGCACCTGAATTCAAACAGACAAAGAATCAGTTTGTTAGTACTGACATGACTATTACACAATGTTGAGTTCAATGAACATGTTTTTATATTGCAGAGTAAACTGCAATGGGGGTCTAGCATGATGCAGCAAGTAATTTACTATGCAATGTTCATGAAATTAGTTTTCCAGGTATAAAGATACATGGTGGTGATATAATTATGGTAGAAACCCAAAGAGAGGTAGGCTATCATTCACAACAGGGGTTTTCAACCAGTGGTCCGGGGACAAACCAGTGGTCCTTGAGAGGGTTCCAGGTGGTCCCCAGCTTAATGATGGAAAGTTGGTTAACCAGATGTAACTCTTGAGAATGTAAAAATGAAACCAAATGGACCCTTGCGGGTTCATTTGGTTTCACTTTTACACTCTCAAGAGTTACAATATTCATCATCTGAATCAGTCTAACCGTTTTGTCCAGCCTGGAATTGTGGACAAAACCAAAAGAATTCTTTAGTTTTAGGTCTATGGGGTGAAAATGTAATCAAATGGTGGTCCATGGCTCAAATGCTGAATAAATGGTGGTCCCTGGTGTCAAAAAGGTTGAAAACCCCCTGATTTACAATAAAGACAACATTGAGATGCAGTGTTTTTGCTGTGGCATTTTTTAAAAGTAGCAAAAAAAAGTAACAACATGGTAATTCTGGGCTAGTCTATAGAATATACTGTCTGTATCTGTCTACTGTAAATCCATGGTTGGTCACTGTGTGCAGGACAAACAAAATATCAAACTGGAGGTCTTTGAAATGAAGAGGCAGAGAATATGAATATTATTTCATATTATCTGACTATTTTAACCTCTGAGAGTGTAAACATGAAGCCAAATGGACCTGCAAGGGTCCATTTGGGTCCATCATTTAGCCTGGGGACCACCTGGCACCCTCTCAAGGACCACTGGTTGAAAATCACTGCAATACAGTAAAGTGAAAGTGCTATCACCATTTGATGACATTTTAGCCCCACAGACCCCAAAACTAAAGATTTATTTTGCTTTTGTCCACAATTCCAGGCTGGTTTGGGAAACAAAACAGTCAAACATACAGATCAAAATGATCATTAACCTTCTACATTCTCTGGTTGTGTAGACTTGGGATAATTCACATGATGAATATTTTAACTCTGGAGAGTGTAAAATGAGACCAAATGGACCCGTAAAGGTCCTTTGGTTTCATGTTTACGCTCTCAAATAGTTACATCTGGTTAACCAACTTTCCATTTAGCTGGGGACCACCTGGAATCCTCTCGGGGATCGGACCACCTGTTGAAAACCAATGTTTTAGGCTATAAAGCACATTGGTTCCCAAGCCCTTTTGTTGTTGTTGTTGTTGGTATCTACTAGCCCAGAATTCCATTAGTTTCACTAGCTAGCAGGCTATACTAGCCTACTTATCCTGGCTCTTTGCAACAGCCTGTAGCCTACTACTGTACTGATGGAGGTCATGTGAATCTAATACTTTTAATGTAGGTTATTTAGCAATGTTATAAAAAAGTAGCTGCCTATGGTTTCAGTCACGTCAGACGGGACTTACCATGGAACATACTGCTCTCATCCCCTGCCGTGGAGTGCCTCCTCCTGGTGAAAACGAGGTATTCTCACCAAACCGCAGCTGTTGGGATCGTCGTTATATAACTGCTCAGTATATATAACTGTATATGGCAGGCAGCCGTTGTTCTCCGTTGTTATTAAAATCTACCGTCTTGTTCAGCGTCCATCTTGAATGCCGCGCCTAGATTGTTCCTACTGGTAGTAGGGGGTAGGGGCGTTCCGATCGTGACGTCACGCCACTGATAGCCTATCTAGATACTGCGCATACACGTGCGCGCGCACGGCCATTTTTGAAGCCCTAGAAGTGGCTTTTCCAGCATAACATGGGAAAAAAATATCATTTAAATCAAATACCACCCGTGTTACACTATCTATTTTTGAAAAGTAGGGTTTAACCTGCAAGTTCATCTTTAAGAGACATTGATTTTTTTGAAGGGAAATTACTTTTTTGCTGTTTGACAGGGACGTCATCGTAAACCGGTGTTGAAACACAGACCGGTATCTCCGGCCCTCGACTTGTACCAATTTTTCTATTTTGGCCCACTCTGTGTTTGGGTTTGACACCCCTGTCCTATAAGATATGAAAGACTTGATTGTTCAAACTAGATAATGTGTGGGGGTAGCAAACACACATGGGGGCACCAAAAACACACACACACACACACACACACACACACACACACACACACACACACACACACACACACACACACACACACACACACACACACAAAAAGTTTAATTTCATGTCGTACCCCTTTAACCCTTTGTGTACCGAACGCATTTTGGTGTTTTAGCTGTTGAAAAATAGCAGATCTACAAGCTCATATCGCGCCACCGAGTGGTGCGCACATGCGTGCGTGCGTGTGTGTGTGTGTGTGTGTGCGCGTGTGTGTGTGTGTGTGCGTGTGTGTGTGCGTGTGTGTGTGTGTGTGTGTGTGTGTGTGTGTGTGTGTGTGTGTGTGTGCGCGTGTGCGTGTGCGTGTGTGTGTTCTCAGATCCAGCCTCGTAGGACCATGTCCAAGCTGCCCCTCCAGGCCAACTTCTACCCCATGACCAGCATGGCCTACCTGCAGGACCCGGCCACACGCCTCACCCTGCTCTCCGCTCAGTCCCTGGGGGCCGCCAGCCTCAAGTCTGGTCAGTGCCATCGCCAGGCAATCTACAATCTCACATCATCTCGCACTGCGTTATTAACGCTAGGATCTTATAGCTCCTAATTTTCATTTCTGTGAATATTTCATTTTTTAAATTCGATTCCCGTGGGAAACCTCATTATGCAAAATGTCTTCCTGCTTTATGTAACTAGTATATGTCGAACTCAAGGCCCGGGGGCCAAATCAGGCCCGCAAATGAATTATCCTCTGTCCACACAATGACATTTACTATTAAAACTGGCCCTCTGGTATATTGCACACAACATGAATGCAACTCATTGTTTTACTTCCTCAACTCAATTGATTTTCTTTCTCATTTGACTATGAAAGCAGTGCAGTGCTTGATGAGGATCATAGAACAGGAATGCAATCAGTTTTGAATGCATGCAGTCATTGGTGAAGAAATGTCTTGGTCTTACTTTAAGTCAACAAATTAACTGCCAGCCCCCCCCCCCCCCCCCCCCCCCCCCCCCCCCCCTCCCTATCTCTCTCTCTCTCTCTCTCTAGGTCAACTGGAGGTGGTCCTGGACCGCAGGTTGAACCAGGACGATAACAGGGGTCTGGGTCAGGGGGTCACCGACAACAAACTGACCGCTAGCACCTTCACACTGCTCCTGGAGAGGAGGCAAGGAAAGGAGGTAAGGCTAGAATGCTACCTTAGGAGTGTGTTGTGTGTGTGTGTGTGTGTGTGTGTGGGGGGGGGGGGGGGGGGTTAGGTACCCTCACATGTTGTCCCCGTGTCCCCTAGGTGTACCCTCACATGTTCTCCCCGTGTCCCCTAGGGTAGATACCCTCACATGTTCTCCCCGTGTTCCTTAGGGTATGTACCCTCACATGTTCTTCTCGTGTCCCCTAGGGTAGATACCCTCACATGTTCTCCCCATGTCCCCTAGGGTAGGTACCCTCACATGTTCTCCCCATGTCCCCTAGGGTAGATACCCTCACATGTTCTCCCCATGTCCCCTAGGGTAGGTACCCTCACATGTTCTCCCCATGTCCCCTAGGGTAGATACCCTCACATGTTCTCCCCATGTCCCCTAGGGTAGATACCCTCACATGTTCTCCCTGAGTCCCCTAGGGTAGATACCCTCACATGTTCTCCCTGTGTCCCCTAGGGTAGATACCCTCACATGTTCTCCCCGTGTCCCCTAGGGTAGATACCCTCACATGTTCTCCCCGTGTCCCCTAGGGTAGATACCCTCACATGTTCTCCCTGTGTCCCCTAGGGTAGATACCCTCACATGTTCTCCCTGTGTCCCCTAGGGTAGATACCCTCACATGTTCTCCCCGTGTCCCCTAGGGTAGATACCCTTACATGTTCTCCGAATCTCCCTGTGTTCCTTAGGTTACTTCGTTTCACTTCATTGTTCTTCAAAGAAGCGTCAGGTTTAAGGTTTCATAAAATCATCACCGACACATGCTAGTAACACTCATTGGCTGTGTTTGTCTTGTTAGCAACCGGGCTAGCACATTAGCCATAATAATGACAACAACGTCGCCTGAAGAAAAGCTACATATAGTGACAAATGTGACAAGTTGGCAACACCGCTGAGGTCAGGCTAGCGAGCCCAGGACCAACTTTGGCTGATGTGCGCTGGGTTACACAATGTGCTGTGTATTTCAGGATGACGCGGCTCCGGCGGTCAGCTACCCCTCCCTGCTCAGCCACATGTCTCTGCTGTTCCTCAACCATCCCCTGCTCACCATGGCTGTCAGCCCCGACGCCAGCACCGCCGTGGCCCTGCGCTCCAGCAGGCCCCTGGCATCCTCCATGCCCTGCGACATCCACCTGCTCAACCTGAGGAGCATACAGAATCAGGTACGTGTGTGTGTGTGTGTGTGCAGGGGTGTAGTGGAGGGGTTTTCAACCTTTTTGACTCCAGGGACCACCATTTATTCAGCATTTGAGCCACGGACCACCATTTGATGACATTTTCACACCAAAGACCTACAATTAAAGATTTCTTTTGGTTTTGTCCACAATTCCACGCTGTGTTTTGCCAACAAAACAGTGTGAACCTCTTAATTAAGTGGTGCTAATTCAGATGACGAATATGATATATGATATGATATGATATGATATGATATGATATGATATGATATGATATAGTACTTTATTGTCAGTTTACACTGAAATTTGTCTTGCAACCCAACAGCCATTGTATGCAAAAAAACACATTTACACATTAGACATGGTACAACAGAGAACACAGACATACATAAGGACATGAAAACAAGAGCAGCGTGCATCTCTTAGGTCACTCTGTGACTACAACTCCTCGTTTAGCCTCAAAGTCGATTGGTGGACAAAGGACCTCTTTAGTCTGACCTTATTGTATGCTGGGACACGATACCTCCTTCCTGACGGCAGCAATTTTATATTCCCATACAGAACATGGCTGGTGTTTGAGGTAATATTCCTTGCTAACCTCAGGATGCTGTTATCATACATGGATGTATAAAGTTTCTGAAGTGGTTGTCCAACAATCTTTGAACAAATGTTCAGTTGTTGCAGCATTTGGGATTTTAGGGCTGAGACAAACATCCATACCAGGTGGTACTACAGTAATGAAGAACACTCATAATAACAGAAGTGAAAAACAAAAGAAGAATCTGTCTGCTCGCACCAAAGGATCTTAGCCGGCGTAGGAAGTAGATTCTTTGCTTTGTTTTCTTACACACTGATTCAATCTGATCTTTCCATGACAGCAGATGGTCAATTACTACTCCAAGGTATTTGTATGAACATACCTGGTTGATCGTTTCACCATGTATAGTAATGGGAGAGCTGTGTATCTCTTGTGGTGTACCAAAAACAATCTCCTCTGTCTTTTTTGTGTTAATGATGAGAGCGTGTGTTATCACTCCATTCGACCACCTTATTTACCCTGCGTTGGTGCAGTCCAGGATCACTGGAACTGATAACTCTTAAGAGTGTGAAAGTGAAACCAAATGGACCCGCAAGGGTCCATTTGGTTTCATTTTTACATTCTCAAGAGTTAACATCTGGTTAACCAACTTTTCATCATTCAGCCTGGGGACCACCTGGAACCTTCTCAGGGACCACTGGTGGTCCCCGGACCACCTGTTGAAAACCCCTGCTGTAGTGGAGGGGGGACGCAGGGGGACGGCGTCCGCCCACTTCTCACATCTAAAATATTTTTGGGGGCAAGAGTAGGCCTATGTTTTTGTCTTGTCATTTACTTTTATGGACACAATTAAGCAAACAAATCTTTCTCAATATGCTATACTTGCTTTAATAGCGTGTCTGTGTGTGTTGCACAGGTGCAACTCAGTGTGCATGCACGTGTCTTAAAGGGGAATTCCACTCATTCTCAAGATTTTACTATGTCATTAATATGCCTTAGAGATGTTATGTGGGCATGGTAAAAAAGTTAATGAGTTTCCTTTTTTCTGAGAGGGTACAAATATGAAACAATTCCACAACAATTTTAGAAACATTCCACAACCATTTTAGAAACAGCCGCACTTTTTTTAAAATCTCGGTAAATTGTGAAAGGCTGCAGGTTGTGTCGTTCTCCACGGATCAGGATACTGCATACACTGGCAACCCGGTTGAAATTGCACTCACTTCTCGTCACAATAATATAATGTTTACATTTAATAATAATTGTCTGACCTCAACTGTTTGATTAAAGTATTGCTTGTAAGCACATGGGTGCCACACGGAAATTAACCGGAGTGGACTTATAGGGTACACGAGAAAATAAATGGTCTAGTACAGGGGTTTACAACAGGTGGTCCGGGGACAACCAGTGGTCCTTGAGAGGGTTCCAGGTGGTCCTCAGCTAAGTTAGTTAACCAGATGTAACTCTTGAGAACGTAAAAATGGTTTCATTTTTACACTCTCAAGAGTTAAAATATTCATCATCTGAATTAGCCATTTTGGAATGTATGTTTTGCTTGTTTTGTTTCCCAAATCCAGCCTGGAATTGTGGACAAAAGCAAAATAAATCTTTAGATCTGGGGCATGTGGGGCTAAAATATCCTCAAATGGTGGTCCGTGGCTCAAATCCTGAATAAATGGTGGTCTCTGAGATGAAAAAGGTTGAAAACCCCTGGTCTAGTATTCAAACAAAAAATAATAAAACTGTGCTATCCGGTGCAAAAGAGATGTACTGGGTGGTGACCCAGCCCACCAGTAACACCCGTAACACCAGAACCCATGGCATGCCTAGTTGCGACTGGTGAAAAATGTCACACCCATGTTAGCAACGGTCGCGACAGTTTTAGACATCAGTCACAACCTCGGTCGAGTTTCCAAATGATAGTGTACTGTATAGTGGGATTATTATTACTATTCAATGCACTGTTTTGGATCAACTCATCAATTTGTATCAATACATATGATCAGGACTATTCATGAAAATGAATTGCTTTCTTTCAATGGGTTGCGTTTTGTCCAATCAGGGAAAAGGAGGCGGGCCGTCGGACGAATCAGCGCTCATCCTGCACCGCAAAGGATTTGACTGTCGCTTTGACCACACACACACTGGACTGAGGTGTACAACCACACAGGGCAAGGTACACCACACACACACACACACACACACACACACACACACACACACACACACACACACACACACACACACACACACACACACACACACACTGGACTGAGGTGTACAACCACACAGGGCAAGGTACACACACACACACACACACACACACACACACACACACACACACACACACGCACACAAAAAAAGAAAAATCTAAAGTTGTCCTTTAATCAAGCACTTAATTAATGCATACAGCTAAAAGGTCTTAATCTTAATCGGTTCTTAATCACATGTTGCCATTTCTATCCAAATTCCCTTTAAACTAACTAGTTTTAGTTAGTTTAAAGGGGAATTCCAACGGGGTCCAGGCGGTTTTTCTGAAGGGTCGTTGTCCCGACGGACAATAGTCCGAAAATTTCGGGATATCGTTCAAAGAAACCCAGAATGGGGGGAACTTTTTTTTTTATCATGTTCACAAAACATCTCTATTTTTAGTGAAAGGAAAAAAAAGTTATCATGAAGTCATTATTCACTGGAACAACAATTTCTGAGATAGTGATCTGTGCCCTTCTATCGTGTGCTTGTTTTTTGTTTTTGTTTTTAACGAATTACTTTTATAGATGAGTCAAAAGCTGAAATAAATGAGATAACAGGCCTATGACCCGCAACGACATGTAAACACACATCCTGTCCTCCGTGTCAAAATAGCAGCGGGAACGTACTGCACACACACGCGCGCGCACACACACACACACACACACACACACACACACACACACACACACCACACACACACACACACACACACACACACACACCCTGGCTGTGACAGGAAGTCACAGGACCAGGCTGGCAGGGAAACGGCTCTGTTTCTGTTTCCTGTTGTTCTTTCTTTTGTGGCGACGAGTGAACTGTGAACCAAGATAATCTTTTAAACTCACCAAACCTAGGTTTCTTTCTCTCTGTCTCTCTGTCTCTGTCTCTCTGTCTCTCTCTCTCTCTCTCTTCTCTCTCTCTCTCTCTCTCTCTCTCTCTCTCTCTCTCTCCCTCCCTTAACCTTGGTGTACTCAACAGGTCCAGGTTCACAATGGGGCTCTATTGGCTGGCGAGTAGACTATAATATCAACCACTTTATGAATTAATTCCTCGGGTCCAAATTCCAAAAATCGAAAAATGTGTTATATGTATCTCTGTATGTCAAAAACACGGCATTCGGATGCTATTGGAGCCTATAAACTGCCCTACTGTAGAGCTGAACTTTTTTCTTCTTGCTAATTAGATATTGTATGATCATATTGTGTGTATCGTGATTGGTTGAGACTAGAGATGGCAGATATTATCGGCCCTCCGATATTATCGGCCGATAAAAGCTTTCAAATTTCATATCGGAAAATATCAGTATCGGTATTTACAAACTGGAAATGATGACTATTTACAGAGATGTAGACTCAGCGCTACGGTCATGTTTATACCATTACTTTTGTACTTTACTCAAGTAGGCTACATGTTGAATTTATAGTTGTATGGAGTATTTCTAGGCTATAACATGAATTCGTATTTATACTAAATGTTTATTTATATTAAATATTTGTATAGTAATAGTTTCTGTTATTTTTCCACCACTGGAGGCCGCATATATCGGTATTGGTTGATATCGGTTGATATCGGTATCGGGAATTAGAAGTTGGATAATATCGGGATATCGGATATCGGTAAAAAAAGTCAATATCGGGCATCTCTAGTTGAGACCTGCGTTGGCTTTGTCTGCGTCGTAATCGTCTTCATACACTGTAGACAATTTTTGAAGGGAAAATGAATGGGGAATCCATTTCTGGAACAAGGTGCGACGTTGCGAGAAGGGGGGGCACTGCTCAGCTCTTTAGCCAGTATGCAGGGGTTGACACTAAGGTCTCCGAGGCACTTGCCCATCGGGCAAGTGCAAGTCAGGTTCTACTTGCCCTCAGGTTATGGTCACTTGCCCCCCAGGTTCCAGGTGGTCACCAGTTAAGTTGGTTAACCAGATGTAACTCTTGAGAACGTAAAAATGAAACCAAATGGACCCTTGCGGGTCCATTTGGTTTCATTTTTACACTCTCAAGAGTTAAAATTCATCATCTTAATTATCCCAAGTCTACACAACTAGAAGATTAATGGTCATTTTGGTCTGTATGTTAATTTGCCTGTTTTGTTTCCCAAATCCAGCCTGGAATTGTGGATAGCTAGAAAGCAGGGAAAGACACAGAGGCAGAGAGACAAATATATCTTGTGTTGTGTTATAGTGCACTATGTTGCACACTTGCCCGATCGGGCAACCAGGTAGCAGTCTTCACTTGCCCCACCATTCTTTTTTTTACTTGTCCCGGGCAAGTGTTAGTGTCAACCCCTGGTATGTATAATAATAATAATAATAATGGATTGCATTTTTATAGCGCTTTTCTATGCACTACGTGTATAGCCTATGTATTGTTATCCTTTCAAATAAAAGGTCTCTCTCTCTGTCTCTGTCTCTCTCTCTCTCTCTCTCTCTCTCTCTCTCTCTCTCTCTCTCTCTCTCCAGTTGGATCTAGACAAGCTGTTCTCAGAGCTACACTTCCAGTCGGTCTCTCCAGTCACGTTGTCTCTGATGCACAACGCCGCCGCCGCCGCCGCCGCCAACCCCAAAGAGCTCCGCCTCAACCCCATGGAAGTCAACACATTCCGGGTCAGAATTCAGTGAAGAAAACACACTATGGATTCTTCTTCCAGATCAGTAGTTGGTTCCCCCATGGACCCCCCTGGACCCCCCCATGGACGTTTGTGTTGTTGCTTGTTTTGTTTCCTTTCTTTTTTTTCTGGGGGCAGCGGGGGGGGGGGGGGGGGGGGGGGGGGGGATATGACCTATAAAACAACCTAAAACATGAAATTCGGTTGAAGTTGTGCTTTAAAGCTAATGCTTTTAATAGCAACCTGTGGAAAGTAAAGCGACCATTTAAGGGCGAGATTGGACTTGATAGGCCCCACCCCCAAAACGAAATTGCCGCCAAAAAACGAGCCATTTTGGCGGCCATCTTTATTTATTTTTCAATGGTCAATACAATTGTTGTTCGCCCAGGACCATTTCAGCTGTTTTTATCCTTGACAATACTTCGCCGATTTTGTCAGTGTCGTTTTGAGTATGAACTGGCTCATATTAGCAGCTTTTTTTTTACCTTTTTTTAAGTCAACACAAAACCACATTCCTGCATAAAACACAACAAGGCCTAGAACAGGGGTTTTCAACAGGTGGTCCGGGGACCACCAGTGGTCCTTGAGAGGGTTCCAGGTGGTCCCGAGCTAAGTTGTTTTAACCAAATGTAACTCTTGAGAATCCTGTCTGAATGTAGAACCCAATTTCTTTATTGCAACCAGTGTTTGTCCCAAAGAGCACATAACGGTGTGATTTTAACCTTCAGTCATGTATGGTTAAATAGACTGAATAGATTTTTGTGATGTTTTAATACAACTATGCATAACCTGTTACAGAACAGAAGAAATGTCTCAAAAACAACATCTGCACCTCTCAGACAATACTAGCAAGACGTGGTGACCCAGTAGGCGGTGCTCTGGCGCCACCTTTAGGCCAAAACACACCCCTGCACACGATCCCTACAATAGGATAGGGGTGGGATTCTCCTTCACCTCTCCTCCTCTATAGCAGGGGTTTTCAACGTTTTTGATACCAGGGCCCACCATTTATTCAGCATTTGAGCCACGGACCACCATTTGAGGACATTTTAGCCCTACAGACCCCGAAACTGAAGATTTCTTTTGGTTTTGTCCACAATTCCAGGCTGGATTTGGGAAACAAAACGGGCAAACATCCAGACCAAAATTACCTTTAATCTTCTAGCTGTGTAGACTAATTAAGATAATGAATATTCTAGCCTGTGCACAGATTTTGCACACGCTAAAGTTGCCTATATTACCTTTAATTCACCAGACGTCTACAAAATCTGACGTTGCAACACCAAAATAATGGTTAGTTTTGCATTCCGAGATGCAGAATCTCATCAAGTGATTTGTCAGCGGGTCAAATGGCCCAATAGATACAGCCAACAGCTGTACATCAAAACTAAAATGGCATGATGGTTTTAGACAAGTGGCCTTGTTGTGTACATAAATAATTAAAATCTGTCCGTTTTATTAAACTCAGATTTACTGTGACTTTTGGATTGATTGATTTACAACCGTCTGCTTATCACTCCAAAGGTCGTTTTAGGCTTTTATTATTTTATAATAAAAGGCTTTTATTTTATTATTATTAAGGTCAGATTAACTCGCCTCCTTCAAGTGGTGATTGAGCTAATAATTGATAAAAATTAACTTTACATGTCTTTATCAGTGTAATGTGAAAATACAGGCTGGTTAGTCAACTTTGTGAAAACAAAAACAACAACATATCAACTTAGTTGTTTTTTCCCTTAACCCATTGTGTCCTGACCCTCGATTCGAGTTTCTGACACCAGATTATACAGTAGTTCCTGACACCAGATTATAGCTGCAGCAACATTCTAGCTTTTGACACTAGATTCTACAGTAGTTTCCGACACTAGATTCTAGTTATTGACACTAAATGATAGTTTCTGATGATAGGATCTCCTTTTTGACACTAGAATCTAGTTTCTGACGCTAGAATCAAGTTTTTGACACTAGATTCTATGGTTTCTGACACTAGATTCTAGTTTTTCTGAAAAATCTGTGCTCCTGTGTCAGTGATGCTAACATATTTCAAGCCAAGGACCACCAGAATTATCCATATTTGGCTGCAGACCCCCATCTGAAAACATGTTGTTCTCGGGGTTCCCCAAAGCGAAAAATTGGGATAAAATGTTTGCTTCCAAAATAATGTATTTGCAGCACATTTTCACAATTTTTCAAAATAGCAGATCAACAAGCTCATGTCGCGCCCACTCGGTGGCTTCACTTTTTTTTTTTTTTTTTTTTTTTTTTTTTTTTTACAAATTGATCCGCTAGGGTTCATTTGGTTCATAAATTATTACGGTCCATAAGTTTTTGAAAATGGGTGAAATTCCCCTTTTAAGGAAGAAACCACCCGACTCCAAAAAATATATTTTTCAGGAAATGGAAAAAATATTAAATTGTGATTTTCACCACCAAACAATGTATTGTTGAATTGTTACAAGCAGCAAAAAAAAAAATGCTGAATCACTGCTGCTGTGGAATAGAAAAAAATGTAGCTGTTTGGCTCCTAAACGAATGTTTTACTCTGTGATTTAATGTGAGTGTGTGTGTGTGTGTGTGTGTGCGTGTGATTGCAGCTGTATCATGATTCTTGTTTGAAATCTAATGTGATGGTTACTTTATTTAATGATGCATTGCGGGGATTTGTAAATTTGCGTTTACCGTTTTATATTTGCAAGAACATGACACGGTTGAAGATTTATAATAGGGTTAGAAATTGTTTTGTTAATTTGTCAAAGTCATAATTATTGGACTGAACTGATTCCTTTCCACGTGAACACAGTCGGACGTTCTGCGACGCCGAAATACATCGCCTGGGGCGTTAGTTGTAGTTAAATAAAATAGGAAATGACCAAAAAACGTTTCATTTCATAACGCACATCGTGCCTTGAATTTTTCACCGTTGCTGTATACTACTTTCATTCATAATGTGCCTTAACCTTTGTAGATTTCTAGTCTGTATTACGTTTTGGAACAAGTTTTTACAGAATGAAGCTGCACCGCACAGCAGACTTTGGTGATGTTTGTCTTGTTACTGGATGGATCTATGTGAAGGGAATATGGGTGAATTATTAAAAAAAAGTGATTTTACTGGGTTGTCGGTGCATTTATTATTCACTTCAAATTGACCCCGCATGTAGACACTGATGTTAGAAATGTTGAGTAGGGGTCCTCTCCATGCAGAAACTGATGTTAGAAATGTTGAGTAGGGGTCCCCTCCATGCTGAAACTGATGTTAGAAATGTTGAGTAGGGGTCCCCTCCATGCAGAAACTGATGTTAGAAATGTTGAGTAGGGGTCCCCTCCATGCACAAACTGATGTTAGAAATGTTGAGTAGGGGTCCCCTCCATGCACAAAACTGGTGTTAGAAATGTTGAGTAGGGGTCCCCTCCATGCACAAACTGATGTTAGAAATGTTGAGTAGGGGTCCCCTCCATGCACAAACTGATGTTAGAAATGTTGAGTAGGGGTCCCCTCCATGCACAAACTGATGTTAGAAATGTTGAGTAGGGGTCCCCTCCATGCACAAACTGATGTTAGAAATGTTGAGTAGGGGTCCCCAGCATGTAGAAACTGATGTTAGAAATGTTGAGTAGGGGTCCCCTCCATGCAGAAACTGATGTTAGAAATGCTGAGTAGGGGTCCCCTCCATGCTGAAACTGATGTTAGAAATGTTGAGTAGGGGTCCCCTCCATGCTGAAACTGATGTTAGAAATGTTGAGTAGGGGTCCCCTCCATGCTGAAACTGATGTTAGAAATGTTGAGTAGAGGTCCCCAGCATGTAGAAACTGGTGTAGAGTAGGGGTCCCCAGCATGCAGAAACTGCCAATTTGCAAACTTGCATACAGTATGTTGAGCAATTTTCACAATTGGCATAGCATGCGACCACACCATTTAAAGGTAGGGGAAGTGATTTGAAATTCATGGTGTAGTACCAGCCTGGTGCACTAGGGGCCCCCAAAAGTAGCTACACTATGTGAACCTGCTGCTCTCTCCTGATTGGAGGAGAATTGTGGTGACCTGGGGAACTTTTATTAGCTCCTCTGCTAACGTGGGGGAGGGGGAAACTCCATATGTGGTTTCCACACCTTATAATAGAGCATTTTAACAGAAAAAAAATATTTTTGGGTGATATCTGACAAAAGTGAAATCACTTCCCCTACCTTTAACATACAGAAGGCAAAAATAAGTCTATATTTCATTATTGCTTCATGTTAGCTGGTTAAAGCCAGACCAAATCAGCTGTTGGCATTGACGATTTACTGGGTCCCGATTGGCCACCCCAGTTCTCTGGTGGAGTAGGAATGGCCCCCACTATACAGCTTTGCAGTATTAAATCACATAAAAACCTATAAATCTGAGCTAAAACTGCCACTGGTTGTTCCCAATGTACAGTAGACATTGTACCTCTGCGAGTACCCCCTGCATTTTTCTTTACTGTACTCAAGTATTAATAATCAAGTATTTGATTACCCAAAATCACTTCAATGCAAAAATAATAAGAGAACAATTTCATTAAATTGTTATCACATACCATACTATGCATTTTTACTGTACCAATAATTCATAATTAAATTAAATCTTCCAGAGTCCTCATCCACTAATGCAACAGGGGCGGATCTAGGCATAGGCATGGGGGTGGGGGAAGCTGGGGGGGTTTGCCCAGTCTGCCCCACCAAACATGATGGCATGCAAAACAACCCAAGATATTTCAAGTTAAAGTGCTTATATTTAAAATGATTTGAAACACTACTACTGCTACTAAGTACAGTTGTGTCACCACTAAACCAACAGCATTTCATCATTGAAAACAGAAAACTCTCTGAGTCAGACCTTTAGCATGCTGTGTGACTGTTGCAACTTCAACAACAACTGATGTTATTATTGATGCTTTACTTGCCTAATATAAGTCCTGTAACCAAAAATTGTATGGGCTATATTTATATATATATATATATATATATATATATATATATATTATATATATATTATATATATATATATATATATATATAGCCACCAGAAGCAAAGAAGTACATACATACATACATACATACATACATACATACATACATACATACATACATACATACATACATACATACATACATACATACATACATACATACATACATACATACATACATACATACATACATACATACATACATACATACATACATACATACATACATACATACATACATACATACATACATACATATAAAATCTTTGCTTCTGGTGGATCCCTACAACATGCTTTCAGATGGGGGTCAGTAGCCAAATGTGGGCTTCCTTTGCATGAAACATGTTGAGCATCACTGGCACAGAAAGAGATTTTTCTCAGAAAAAAAATAAAATCTAGTTTGTTTGATAAACTACAATGTAGCACCAACAAATAGCATTTAGTGTCAGAAATTAGAATCTAGTGTCAGAAACTAGAATCTAGTCAGGACAAAATGGGTTAAAACAGTTTGATTGAATAATGTCTACTAATTAATTAAACAACAATGTAATAAAACAGCAACATAGTGCAGTCAAACACTTGACACAACAGGGATAGAACACAAAAAGTCCTTTTGGTCCTGTTTCCATCAGTTCATAGGCGTGAAGAATAACAAAAATCACACTTGCATAAAGTGAGGGGTGACTCTTATGATTCTCATGATCACACAGTACATGCCATGCTCAAGCCAACCAAATCATCCCAAATGTCATTCAGGCCAATCACTATAGGATATCAAAACATTCAACGCCATTATCTGAATTATGTTTATCAGTCAATCTGGCATGCCTAAAAAAAAATAAATCACCAATAATAACAACAAAATATACTGTATCATTACAGTATATTACATTAGTAAAAAAAATAAAACACTATATATAAATAGTTGGGGAAATGTTAGGAGGGGGGTCACCTGTTTAACCCATTTGTAATGAAGAGCGAGTTACAGTATTTCAACTATTTCAACACCGTTTTAAAGGGGAACTCCGCCCATTTTCAACATTTTAATGTCATTAATATACGTTAAGAGATGTTGTGTGGACATGATAAAAAAAAGTTCCCCCATTTATGTGTTCCCAGGAAATGGAGGTCTGAAGAAAACCACTAACATGGTGAAACATCTTGATGACATCATCAAGATGAAATGGAGGTCTGAAGAAAACCACTAACATGGTGAAACATCTTGATGACATCATCAAGATGAAATGGAGGTCTGAAGAAAAGCACTAACATGGTGAAACATCTTGATGATGTCATCAAGATGTATTTTCACCATGTTAATGGATTTCTTTAGACGCTTCTTTTTTTCTGAGAGCGTACAAATGGAACCAAATGAACCCGTTAGGGTCCAAATGTATCGCTATACACCAGTGGTTTTCAAACCTTTTTCATACCATGGCCCACTATTTATTCTGCATTTTAGCCACGGACCACCATTTAATGTTCAGCCTCTCTGACCCAAAACCAAGGATTTTCATTGTCCACAATTTAGAGGGAGATAACTGGCAAAATGTTGGCAAAATATTGGTCAAAATAACAATTCTTCTATATTTCCTCCATAATTATGTAGATTCTTCAAAATTATTAAGTAATTCAAATATTTAAATATAACTTAACGCTCTCAAGAGTAACAGATCTATAAGGGTCTATTTGGAATTTAGAATCCTCTCAAGGACCACTGGTGGTCCCGGGACCACTGGTTGAAAAACACTGCCATGCACCTCTCCAGGCTAGCGCTAGTGGAAAGGCTTATTCATCTCCAGTGTGGACGCGTTGTTGGTGTTTTTTCAGGGAAGATCGCTCCGTAAAGCTCTTGCCACAGTGTTCACAGCTAAAGGGTTTTTCTCCGGTGTGGACGCGCTGGTGCGACTTCAGGTCGCCCACCTGCCGGAAGCTCTTGTCACAGCGTTCGCACCGGAAACACTCTTCTCCCTGGTTGTGGACGCGGAGGAGGTGCTTCTTCAAGTTGACCAGCTGACCGAAACGCTTGTCGCAACGCTCGCATTGGAACGGCCTCTCTCCGGTGTGGACGCGGAGGTGCGTCTTCAGGTTGCACGCGTGACCGAAACTCTTGCCGCAGTGCGCGCACCGGAAAGGTTTAACGCCGGTGTGGACGCACTGGTGCGCCTTGAGGACGCACGCGTGGCCGAAACTCTTGCCGCACTGGCCGCATCGGAAAGGTTTGTCGTGGCTGCGCTGGTGCGCCGCCAGCCGGCACGAGCGACCGAAGCGCTTGTCACAGAGTTGACATTGGAAGGGTTTCTCTCCGGCGTGGCTGCTGCGTCGGTGCGCCGCCAGGCGGCCCGGCCGGCTGAAGCTCTCGTCGCAGTGTTGACACCGGAAGGGTTTGTCCTCCTCCTCCGCCCCGGCGTGGAGGCGCAGGTGCTTTTTCAGGGAGGACGACACCGTGAAGCTCTTGTCACAGTGTTGGCAGCGGAACGGCTTCTCGCCGGTGTGGACGCGGAGGTGCGTCTTGAGGTTGAACGACGCCGCGAAGCCCTTGCCGCAGTGCGCGCAGCGGAAAGGCTTCTCCCCGGCGTGGCCGCGCTCGTGCGTCTTGAGGTGACCCGCCTGCCGGAAGCGCTTGCCGCAACGCCGGCACTGGAAGGTCTTCTCGCCCGTGTGCACGCGGAGGTGCGTCCGCAGGCTGCTCGGCTGCCCGAAACGCTTGCCGCAGTGTTGGCAGGGGAACGGCCTCTCCCCCGTGTGGACGCGGAGGTGCGACTTCAGGTTGAAGGACTTCCTGAAACTCCTGTCGCAGTGCGTACAAGGAAAAGGCTTCTCCGGGGAACCCTGGGAGTCCGCGAAACTTGCGTCGCCGCGTCCTCCTCCTCCAGTCTCCTCCCAGTCGTCGCTATCTTCGGTGGCTTCGGTGTCCGATTCGAGCTCGACTTCCACTTCGGAGCGGTGGGAAGCCACGTCGTCGTAATAGTCGTCGCCGTCTTCTCCTTCGCCTTTCGCTGCTAGTAGGGTCAACGCTGAGCCGACAGATCTCTCTGGTCTTTCAAGTGGTTCCTCCTGTTCCTCTTTAACGTGTGGAGGCTCCAGTTCCTCCTGCAGCAGACCGGGGCTCCTCTCCTGTCCAGGAGAATCCTCCTCTTTACACACAACCATGCGTACGATGCCTAGGAGAAGACACAGTGGATTTGTAAAATGCAAGTCCAAATTTGTATTCACATTGTAATATGTAAACCCATTACCCCACATTCCATCTACAAATGAGCCATCTCCTGCCAAGATAAGATTGACAGAACCGTGATTAAAAGGTGATAGAGGCAACTTTTTGGCCAAAAATAAAAAAATATTTATAATATATGTTTTGCCTGTATGAAGCCATAAAAATGTTGAAACCACTATAGCAACAGACATGCAGTAGTAGTGGTAGTCTGGTAGGCAGGTAGGACGCCTCACTCAGTAGCAAGCTGATTGGACCGTCGGGGCAGTCGCTCGCGCTACAAAACGTTTTTGATTTGACCACGTGATGTGCTCTAAAATCGTGAGGATGTCGTCGGACCTTTAAGTACAAATCATGAGTACTTTTTTCCTTATGAACAGAAACGCAATATGTAGTGAATTGGTGAACAAGTCAAATGGAATTTGTATTCATGGTATTGTATTATTAACACACTGAGCTCTTACTATTGAGCGATTGTGTGTGTGTGTGTGTGTGTGTGTGTGTGTGTGTGTGTGTGTGTGTGTGTGTGTGTGTGTGTGTGTGTGTGTGTGTGTGTGTGTGTGTGTGTGTGTGTGTGTGTGTGTGTGTGTGTGTGTCTGATCGAGAACTCCCAAGCTGGCAGATACGCATATTTGGGAATGCCACACTGCGGCGGTCCTACCGAACAGAACATATTAAAGACGTGAAGAGACATGAAACTTACTGAGGTGTGACTGATCTTCAGCTTCATCTTTACTGAAATCATCTTCCACTTCGTGTTCAATAGAAACGTTTTCAGCTTCCTGTTTAATAGAAACATCTTCAGCTTCCTGTTTGATACAAACGGACGACTCTGGAGCGTTCATCTTCACCTGGGCGTGATGCATGATGGGTATTGCAGTTCTCATGAGCCTGGGTAGTTCATCTATATATATATATATATATATATATATATATATATATATATATATATATATATATATATATATATATATATATATATATATATATACAGTATATACAGTATATATATACAGTATATACAGTATATATATACAGTATATACAGTATATATATATATATATATATATATATATATATATATATATATATATATATATATATATATATATATATATAGAGAGAGAGAGAGAGAGAGAGAGAGAGAGAGAGAGAGAGAGAGAGAGAGAGAGAGAGAGAGAGAGAGAGAGAGAGAGAGAGAGAGAGAGAGAGAGAGAGATGGATGTTTTGCCACAACGTTCACATGGATATGCAACTAGAGTACCATGTTCCACGTCTTTGAAATTATTTAATGAGTGAGTGTGCGAACATGTACTTGGTAAAAAACGTCCATAATGCCCAACGCTATATTAACCTTCAATACATCTATGAGGCTTAAAATCCATGCATTTCAAGGTGGCTAGGTTTCTTAAATCAAAGAGTGACCTTTTTTTTTCAAAGATGATATTTTACCAAATTTCACACTTGTAACACCATTTCAACGATTCTCCCAAAATATGTCTCTTGGCTGCTGTACTATTAATTTTTAACATAGATCAGGGGTTTTCAACAGGTGGTCCGGGCACCACCAGTGGTCCTTGAGAGGGTTCCAGGTGGTCCCCAGGCTAAATGATGGAAGGTTGGTTAACCAGATGTAACTCTTGAGAATGTAAAAATGAAACCAAATGGACCCATGCGGGTCCATTTGGTTTCATTTTCACACTCTCAAGAGTTAAACTATTCATCATCTGAATTAGCACTATTTCATTAAGAAGTCTACACTGTTTTGTTTGCAAAAAAAAATCCAGCCTGGAATTGTGAACAAAACCAAAATAATTCTTTAGTTGTAGGTCTTTGGGGCTAAAATGTTGTCAAATGGTGGTCCGTGGCTCAAATGCTGAATAAATGGTGGTCCCTGGTGTGAAAAAGGTTGAAAACCCCTGACATAGATGACCCCCTTAGGTCTCCCTCCCCTCTCACAGCTTTCATTGGCACAGGCTGCATGGTGAAAGTAATGCACATGTCAATCCCTTCCTTATGTGCCACTTGGCAGAATTCAGGATAAATGCTTTCTCCCTGAAATCTTATGGGCAGGGCAGCTACAGGGCCCGGGTCCCATATATTTATCTGTATCATGCATATACTGTAAGCCAGGGGTTTTCAACCTGTTTGACTCCAGGGACCACCATTTATCCACCATTTGAGCCACGGACCAATATTTGAGGATATTTTAGCCTCACAGACTCCAAATCTAAAGATTTATTTTGCTTTTGTCCACAATTCCAGGCTGGATTTGGGAAACATACTTTCCAAAATGGCTAATTCAGATGATGAATATTTTAACTCCTGAGAGTGTAAAAATGAAACCAAATGGACCCGCCAGGGTCCATTTGGTTTCATTTTTACGTTCTCGAGAGTTACATCTGGTTAACCAGCTTAGCTGGGGACCACCTGAAGCCCTCTCACGGACCACTGGTGGTCCCCGGACCACTGGCTGAAAACCACTGCTGTAAGCGACCAAAACATGTGAAATTTGCCTAAACAAAAACAATAAACAATGCTCCAATCAAGTCCATTCGTAGCCCAAGCTACATGGATGGACTCTGCCCCTGGATATATACTAATTGTTTTGCCTTTTTTGTTGCCTGCACGTGTTGCACAGATACGAATAGAATTGTGTGAGTAGGCTACCTTAAATATAAAGTCAGGGAATTACTTTAATATTTAGACTACAATCTAGTCTTACCAGCACTACAGTTTAATACAGCATTGGTAAGAAAAAAAATGCCAGGGGAGCTTCTGCACCCTGCATACATGACTAATAGTCCAATAGCCAACCAGGCAGTCCGTGTATAATATAGTATAGCCTTGAAGAACTTTAAACTAAAAATAAATGTAAAAATACATGTAAATACATGCACTCTACCAAGTTTGCACTGGGTAGAGTGCAGCCTTGCGTGCTGTGCACAAGTAGGACCTGACTTGCATTCGCTCCATCCACAGTAGACATGTTGCTGCTTTCTGTCAGTGAATAAAAGTGCTGGACTCCGGAGGCACTTGTTTGTATTAAAGCAGGGCTTTTCAACCTTTTTCATCTCAGGGACCACCATTTATTCAGGATTTGAGCCACGGACCACCATTTGAGGATAGTATTTTAGCCGCACAGACCCCAAATCTAAAGATTTATTTCGCTTTTGTCCACAATTCCAGGCTGGATTTGGGAAACAAAACAAGCAAAACATACATTCCAAAATGGCTAATTCAGAGGATGAATATTTTAAACCTGGAACCCTCCCAAGGACCACTGGTTGAAAACCCCTGTATTAAAGGGTCGGGCTGGTGCCTCCTGCCTTATGTGCATGCCTTGTTGATGGAGTTGGAAGAGATTTTGGAGTTGGAAGAGATTTTTTCTGAGAGCGTAAAATGCAACCAATTTGTACGCTCCATGGTTCCATTTGTACGCTTTCATAAAAATGAAGCATCTAAAGAAATCCATTAACATGGTGAAAATACATCTTGTCATCAAGATGTTTCACCATGTTAGTGGCTTTCTTCAGACCTCCATTTCTTGAGAACACAGATTTTTTTTTTTATCAAGTCCACACAACCTAGTCAAATATTGAAAATGGGTGGAGTTCCCCTTTAAGCAATAGACATCTTTACCACGGGGACAGGGTCCAGCGATTTCAATCCATCAGAACATTTAAATTGATGTAACGTTATGCATCTGCATGTAGGCCTTACGCATCTGCATGTAGGCCTTACGCATCTGCATGTAGGCTGCATAGAGTGTAACAACCTGTGCTGGAATCTCAGTGGTCCTTGAGAGGGTTCCAGGTGGTCCCCAGCTAAGTTGGTTAACCAGATGTAACTCTTGAGAACGCAAAAATGAAACCAAATGGACCCTTGCGGGTCCATTTGGTTTCATTTTTACACTCTCAAGAGTTAAAATATTCATCATCTGAATTATAGCCATTTTGGAATGTTAGCCCCGTTCGTGACACTCTCATCTCGCTGGCAATACTGACTACAGCTACGAGGAGAGAGTCACGTGTAGCTCGGTTGCTGCTGTGGATGACCGGGGGCTCCGTCTGGGTGCAGCCGTCCAAAAGCACTGGATTAAACCCCTTTAGCAATAATCAATGCAAACGGGAATGGTGTCGATAGAGTCGCAACAAAAAGAAACTCAACACGGAACCTTAACATTTGAACACGGACACACAGAAAACGCGTATTTAATTTAAGAAGACGGCAGTACCATGTTTTGGAAGCGCTAGCATGTAGCTAATTGCTAGCGCGCCAGTACCATGATTCCAAAACATGGTACTGCCGTCGTCTTAAATTAAATACGCGTTTTCTGTGTGTCCGTGTGCAAATGTTAAGGTTCCGAGTTTTTTTTTGTTGCGACTCTATCGACACCATTCCCGTTTGCATTGATTATTGCTAAAGGGGTTTAATCCACTGTTTCTCGGAAGGTGCACCCGGCGGTCATCCAAAAGGTAACCGAGCTACACGTGACTCTCTCCTCGTAGCTGTAGTCAGTATTGCCAGCGAGATGAGAGATGTCACGAACGGGGCTATTGGAATGTATGTTTTGCTTGTTTTGTTTCCCAAGTCCAGCCTGGAATTGTGGACAAAAGCAAAAATAAATTTGATAGATTTGGGGTCGGTGGGGCTAAAATATCCTCAATTGGTGGTCCGTGGCTTAAATCCTGAATAAATGGTGGTCCCTGAGATGAAAAAGGTTGAAAACCCCTGCAGAGCAGGCAGGCAGCAGAACCACGTCGATTCATCTTACCTCCTGCGTGCAGGCTTGTGCTGATTAACGTCCAAACCCTTTCGTTGTCTTGCGTATTGGAGTAGTTAAACTGTGAAAGTGTCAACGCTCAACAAACACTCGTAGTCGTAGCGTCGTTGTTTTGTTGCACATGCGCAGCCTGGCGTTGCTGCTGCTGGAACAGAGCCTTAGAGCATATACAGAGTTACGCAAACTCCGTACGCTTCATGGGGCCAGTCCAATGGAAGCTATTCTATATAGACTCCTATTGAGAAAGGGGACAACAAATCGGGACAGATAGCCTACGTTTTGTAGTAATGGTGCAATTGCAACATAAACATTGCAGAGACTTTAGTTGTTACTGACTGTACAATAGTTTAAAAGTGTTGGCATGTTGCACCCATTACTATTATATACTAAAATAGCTCCTATTTGCGGCGCCCTCGTTGGAAAGAATGTATTTCCAACTCCAGCCTGTCCCTATTCAGGCTGTATGATCAGCGCTCGAGCGCTCAGTTTCGGACCCCTCAATGTCGCAAGTCTCCAATTAGACGGCTCTGTGTGCTTGAAGGATGCACGTACCGCAGACGGACACAAGGGGGAGCGATGGTACAGACAGTGGAACAGTTCTACTGCGACCTCACAGTCTGACTTCACTTCATTATTATTAGTTGTAATATAAACGCCGTAAAAATCAAATGTATTGTTCATTTCTATTTATTCATTTTTCTTTCTTTTTCCCCAACGGAGGTTCATGTTCATCAAGTAAAATGTGTTCATTGTTTTCCCCCCACTGAGCACAACACGGTTAAAACACGTATGGTCTAAGTGTAACACGTGATTCATACCGGCTAGATGGGGTGGTGTATGGTGTTTTTTTTAGACCAGCTTATTTATCGGGTGTTGAATACATATTGATAAAATATAACAACCGTACGTTGCATACCTGATCTCTGCATGAAGCCTATAACACATTTAAGGGTTGTTAGTGGGTAAATAAGCTTGGTGTTTATCTAGCCACCTTTTACACGTGTTGCACAACACCGCTATTACACGTGTTTCCTACACCAAATCTAGACCATTGCCTTTAATTTCTTAATGAAAACTCTTTAATTGAAGGAACAACTGAATGCTCCATTAATATATCCAAATGTTGTAGAAAAAAACGTTTGATTAGCTATTTAAAGAACAAAGTTACAATTTTAAGTGTAGTGTTTATCTAGACGTGTTGAAAACGTGTTGAAAACGTCTATAGTGCATCACCATGACCAGTAGAGAAATCCAGTGAGTGAGCTACGCAGGCATCAGGGGCGGATATACCATGTCCCATTTGGGGGGGGAAGAGAACATGTTGGAGGGGCCAGAATTGTAGTTAGTAGCAGTAGTAGTGTTTCAAATCATTTTAAATATAAGCACTTTAATTTGAAATTTCTTGGGTTGTTTTGCATCGTGTTTGGGGGTAGACTGCGTATTTAGGGGGGGGCCCTAAATACGCAGTCTGCCCCCCCAAATGGAACCATTTGGTTCCATTTGTACCCTCTCAGGAAAAAGGGGGTCTGAAAGAAAAATTATTAACATGGTGAAATACATCTTGATGATGTCATCAGATGTATTTCACCATGTTAATGATTTTTCAGACCTCTATTTTTAGGAAATACAAAATTGGGACAACTTTTTTTTTATCATGTCCACACAACATCTCTGAGGTATATTAATAACATATTAAAATGTTGAAAATGGATGGAATTCCCCTTTAAGCACAATCGCTTCAGTTCTCTCAGTGTCATCTAGAAGAGTTGTGACTTTGAGGGGTCAGAAATTGAGCTATCTGCCTTATCTGCTTCCCCCATTCGCATTCGTAGAAGAGCGTGACGGCGGGGACGAGATTTTGCGTAACTCTGTCTATACTCAAATGCTCCAAGTTTGAACTATCTACTGCGCATGCGTTGAGTAGAGAGTCGGAGTTGTGAGAGAAGAAGAGAACACGTGTAAGGTAAGGAATCGTCGGGAACTTTATTTATTTTCTAAGCCATTATTCAGCAAATATACAAAGAACCTACAGCAAAGGTGAGTTCTAACGCATGTGGTTATAGTAAATATTGTTTTTATCGTCGTTTTTGTTCATTTTACCGAGATAAACCAGTTAGCATTTTATCGCCTGTTGGTAGGGTTGCCAACTCTGAGATCTTGGAATAAGGAACACTTCTACGACCATGCGGCGAAGCAGCGTGGTTATTAGGTTAGGAAAGTCTGCGGTTTTCTGGTGGAGCTGTTGCCCCTGTGACTTAACTACGGATAAGCGGTTGAAGGAGGAGGGATGATTTCACATACCATATTAACCTCTGGGGTCAGTTAAGGCCTGTTTACTGTGGTCAGTAAGGAAGGGGTAGGCCGGTAGGCCTATTGTGCTGTATAAATGTTAATGAATTATGAACAAGTAGGTCCATTGTCTTTATAACATTAAAGAATCCTGATTTTAAAGAAGTTTTTTTAATGGGCAAAAATTGTATTGGATAGGCACACATTTATTAGACTTTACTAATAAATCGTCAACCATAGGCCTATTAGCCTACTGAAATAGCTTGGCTATAGGCATATACCCACATCAATAGCTTTAGGCAGGAAAAAATAAATAGTACTTAACATCTTGTAAAAAGATATAAGCATACCAAATCGATCTCTGGGTGCAGTTTCATTCATGAGAACTGAGTCTGTGACCGTTGTTGTGGTAACTCTCTTACTATATGGCTCTGGGAGTTTGCGGAACTCTCTCACTCTATGGCTCTGGGCGCGGCAGGATTTGGCACACAGAGCAGCAGCGAAGCGATACCAGCGCACCGCGCACACACGCATGCAGATCTGCAGCCACGGGGAGGTTTTGGTTTGGTCTCTGCTCGTGAGAAGTCCAGTGTACACTCGCCACAGAGCAATTGTGCTGTCTTAAATATATCTCCTGCTTTATTTTGTTCACTACTGTTAAATTCGGGGTTGATGTTTGTGCGACGGATCGCACAGGAGGCATTTAGGGAAATACGGAACAAACCGCGTTCCGTATCGATTCAATACGGAACGCATCATTTAGTGTTCAATTAAGGAACGATTCCGTATTATACGGAACGGTTGGCATTTTATCGCCTGTTGGACGCCATTATGTCAGCTACTTAGCTTAGCTTGCCATTGTCTTTCCAACACCAGGCCTCAAATGGAAACGTTATGCCAGGGAGCTCATAAAAGAAGACGCTTATTTATGTATCAGTGATTTTTCAACCAGTCTAATGCAATTTAATTTTGTCCCCCTACTTAAAACTTCCAATGTTATAAATTAGCTAAATGGAACTATTATGCGGGTGCCTCAGCACCCGCAATTTTTCACGTCGGAAAAAAAAATGATGTGGGTGGACAGAAATTCGAGTCTCTCTGTGTGTGTAAATCTGTCGTTTTCAGGTGAGATATAAGAAGTGGTTTGATCTGTGTGTGATTTAACAGTATATTGTATGAGATGGGCATATGGTTAGTGTGGGAAAGATGGCCATATGTGACCACAATATGTTATTGTAGCGACCCCCCAGCAATAGGAGAGAGACTGGGGGCGGGCGGCGTTGGGGTTGATCGGGGGAAAGAGGTGCCTTAGTTCGAGTTCAGCGATTGGTTAGGCTGAGAGGGGGGTTGGAGTGTGGGAAGAGGTGGTTGGTTGAGAGGATAGGAGACGGGTATGGCTGCAGACTTATAGCATTGTGTATTGGACTGTTTCCTCCCTTATTTACTGGTTAGTGAGTCAGCTGTGAGCGACCTAAACGCTACAAGTACTGCGTGTTCTGCTTCATGGTTCTGGTGGGTTATTTCAGCTAATGCTAACTGAAGGTCAGGCTGTGTCTCTGATGTTATGAATATAATATTCCCAACTCACTGTGATGGTAATATGCCATATTAGAGAAATGGTACTATTTGACTAGGACTGTGATTTTGGTCATGAAAACCGAATTGGTGATGATTTATGTTTATGGATTATGTAGTTGTTCAGTCCAGTTATGTTCAGTTAGTCATCCAGTCAGTCGACATAAGTACAGTGCAGGGCTTGACACTAATACTTGCCCGCTTGCCTGGGGCAAGTAAAAAAAAATGGTGGGGCAATTGAAGACTGACACCTGGTTGCCCGATCGGGCAAGTGTGCAACTTAGTCCACTATAACACAACACAAGATAAATTTGTCTTGAAGGCAGTCATTGCAATCTGCCTCTGCGTCTTTCACTGCTTTCTAGCTATCTCTACCTATCTCTCTCCCAGGTTCATTTGGTTCCAAACTATCATTTTGCTGGGGTCAGGGACCACTGGGTCAGTGACCACTATGGGCTAATTAAGATGATGAATTTTAACTCTTGAGAGTGTAAATGAAACGGTTTCATTTTTACGTTCTCAACAGTTACATCTGGTTAACCAACTTAGCTGGGGACCACCTGGAACCCTCTCAGGGACCACTGGTTGTCCCTCGGACCACCTGTTGAAAACCCCTGGTTTAATGCACCCAAGTAGGAAGTAAACTTAAATTTAAGATTTAGAATATATTTTCGGGGGCAAGTGACCATGACCTGAGGACAAGTAGAACCTGACTTGCACTTGCCCGTTGGGTCGTTTCCGACCGTTCCGTGACCGTGGAGAGCAAAGGTCCGTTTCTCAATGGAATTATCATCTTAGAGGGTTATTAAACAAATTTGGCCGGGGTGTACTTTCTGAAAGTGCGGGCAATTTTTTTTAGAGCCCATAATCCAAAATGTCTGCCCGGAAATGTGGTTTTTCCTTCATAACTTGAAATGCATTGATTTTATGCCCCATAAATGTATTGAACATTAATACAAAGTTGGGCATTACGGACGATTTGGTACCAAGCACATGTATGTATCTCCTATGGTTCTTGAGATACAGCATATAGGTGCTTTCACAGATTGAGGAGAGCAAGGCATTATTAACATTGATTTTTAAGTCAATCAAATGGTGATAGAGGCATGGGAATTGGTACACACACTCTTCAAACCCCACTATTTCGAAAAGTACTGCATGCTCTGCACAATTCCAAGATGGCAGCCCCCAAAATCCAAGATGTCCGTCCAAAAATGTGGTTTTTCATTCGTAACTCGAAATACGAAGCTTTTAAGCCCCATAAATGTATTGAACGTTAATATAAAGTTGGGCATTACGGACATTTTGATACCAAGCACATGTCTGTATGTACTACGGTTCTTGAGTTACAACATATAGGTAGTTATGAGGCACCATAAGGGTAACATTTTGGCACGTTTCACTTATTTACTCAAAGATCCCTTTATCACCATGTCTACTATGTTCAGGAAACGGACCTACATGGGTCTGCTATCATAAACCACTTCAAGTTTTTCAATTGATGAAACGGGTCGGGAGTTATTAAACCGAACGTGAATGCTGTTCCACACAAATTTGTAAAAAGTGTAGCATGTGTCATAGTGTCAGGGTATAATATGCTAATAAGTGCAATAGGCTAATACGTGCAATATCATAATATACTGTATGTACAATAGGCTAATAGTGTAATACATGCAATAGTGCCATAGGGTAATATGTGTAATAGTGCAATATATGTGCATAAGGGTAATATGTGAAATTGTGCAATATTTGTGCATTAGGGTAGTAGTGTAATATATGCAATAGGCTAATAGTATATTATATACAGTAGTGGCATAGTGTAATAGGATATTATGTGTAATAGTGTAATGAGTGCAATAGTCTAATAAGTGTAATAGTGTACTATTTGTGCATTAGGGTAATAGTGTAATAGTGCAATATATGTAATAGCGGTAGAGTGTAATAGGGTAATATATGTAATAGTGTAGTACAAGTACAATAGGCTGATAAGTGTAATAGTGCAATATTTGTGCATTATGGTAATAGTGTAATAGATGCAATAGTGTAATAGTGTAATAGGGCTAATAGTGTAATACATGTGCAATAGGCTAATATTATATTATATACAGTAGTGTAATAGTGTAATAGGGTATTATGTGTAATAGTGCATTAAGTGTAATAGTGTAATATGTGTGCATTGGGGTAATAGGCTAATACGTCTAATAGTGTATTATGTGCATTAGGGTAATAGTGTAATATATGCAATAGTGGTATAGTGTAATAGGACAATTACACTATGCCACTATTGCATATATTACACCATTACCCTAATGCACAGATATCACACTATTAGTTATAAGCCTATTGTACTTATTACACTATTACACAATTACACATATTACACTATTACCCCAATGCACACATATTACACTATTACACTTAATGCACTGTTACACATAATACCCTATTACACTATTACACAATTACGCTAATACATATACTACACTATTACCCTAATGCACAAATATTGCACTATTACACTTATTAGCCTATTTTACTTATTACAGTAATTACACTATTGCACTATTATACATATTACCCTATTACACCATACCACTATTGCATATATTCCACTATTACCCTAATGCACAAATATTGCACTATTACACATATTACGCTAATGCCCATATATCACACTATTACACATATTACCCTTATGCACATATATTGCACTATTACACATATTACCATATGGCACTATTGCATATATTACCAGGGGTGAAAGTGAAGGGGGTCCGCCCAGGTCTGGGACCCGGGAAAAGATTTCACGCAGGGTCCCACAGGGTCTAATAAAATATTAGGTTAAATAACCTGTCACCGCACGGAGAGAAGTCTCCTCTTGTCGGTTCGCACAGCCAGAGCCACAGAGACAGTATCGACAGAGTTACGCCATCTATACAGTATAGATAGAGTTATGCAAACTCTGTTCACTTCATGGGGTCAGTCCAATGGAGGCTCTTCTACATAGACTTCTATTTAGAATAGCAACAGCAAATAGGGACAAGTCCTGAAGCTGACATAGAAAGAAATGCTGTGGACTCGGGCAACAGCCCGGCTACTGGTGTTATTCTTTCTCAAACAATTTTAGATCGTTTTCAAATGGACCATGTGTACACTCTCAGAAAAAAAGGAAACTCATTAACATGGTGAAACATATCTTGAAGATGTCAAGCTGTATTTCACCATGGTAATGTTTTTTTTCAGACCTCCATTTCTAGGAAACACGGAATGGGGGAACTTAATCATGACCTCTAAGGTATATTAATGACAGTAAAATATTGAAAAATGAGTGGAATTCCCCTTTAAGATTCTAATTGTGTGGACTCTTGAAAATTACATAATTCAGATGTTTGACTCTTGAGACTCTTGAGAGCAGTAAAATGGTTTCATTTTAGGGCATATTATGGGGGTTGAAATAATGCTGTTTTGCAGTAGTTTGTAACAAAATAAATTCTTAAATGTAACCTATTTCTTGTGTAGCCTAATGCCTCAAATACAAAACAGTTTAATCATGCTGAAATGGAGTATAGGGAGCCTAATGCAGGTGTAAGGCAGACCTGCTGTGTTTTATATTATGTTCCAGGTTAGGTTAGGTTAGCTTACAGTGCCACAAAAAAGCATTTTCCTATGCATTTTAGGGACACTGTGGAGTTTGAACCTCCAAAAAAATTTTCGGCAAAGCGGCGCGGCCTGAACGCGTCACACGATGCTGTTTCCTATAGACCCGGCAAGAACTTCAAACCACTTTCACCCCTGTATATTACACTATTAGCCTATTGTACATACAGTATATTAAGATATTGCACGTATTGGCCTATTGCAATTATTAGCATATTATACCCTGACATGACACATGCTACACTTGGTGTGTCTGCTTCACATATACTCTTATTGTGAAGCACAGATTCAGTGTAATGCACAGACAGGACAATTCTGCCTGGCTTATCTTCGCAAAATGTGCACAGCAAATTTAACACTGGAACAGCATTCACGTTTGGTTTAATAACTCCCGACCCGTTTCATCAATTGAAAAACTTGAAGTGGTTTATGATAGCAAACCCATGTAGGTCCGTTTCCTGAACATAGTAGACATGGTGATAAAGGGATCTTTGAGTAAATAAGTGAAACGTGCCAAAATGTTACCCTTATGGTGCCTCATAACTACCTATATGTTGTAACTCAAGAACCGTAGTACATACAGACATGTGCTTGGTATCAAAATGTCCATAATGCCCAACTTTATATTAACGTTCAATACATTTATGGGGCTTAAAAGCTTCTATTTCGAGTTATGAATGAAAAACCACATTTTTGGACGGACATCTTGGATTTTGAGGGGCTGCCATCTTAGAATTTTGCAGAGCATGCAGTACTTTTAGAAATAGTGGGGTTTGAAGAGTGTGTGTACCAATTCCCATGCCTCTATCACCATTTGATTGACTTAAAAATCAATGTTAATAATGCCTTGCTCTCCTCAATCTCTGAAAGTACCTATATGTTGTATCTCAAGAACCATAGGAGATACATACATGTGCTTGGTACCAAATCGTCCGTAATGCCCAACTTTATATTTATTTATGGGGCGTAAAATCAATGCATTTCAAGTTATGAAGGAAAAACCACATTTCCGGGCAGACATTTTGGATTATGGGCTCTAAAAAAAAATTCCCGCACTTCCAGAAAGTACACCCTGGCCAAATTTGTTTAATAACCCTCTTAGATGATAATTCCATTGAGAAACGGACCTTTGCTCTCCACGGTCACGGAACGGTCGGAAAAGACCCAACTCTTGCCCGATGGGCAAGTGCCTCGGAGACCTTAGTGTCAACCCCTGCAGTGCATTCCCATTGTATTGAGTGATTAAATAATGTAGAGAACATATAGGCCAATCATTTTAAGACCTGACCCAAAACATGTTGCAATTCTATCTTTTTTTTGTGATGACTAGAGACATTTAATTAGAAGAGACCGTTATATAATTTGTCGATCATTTTGTACGATATGACATCTAATATAAAGCATATAGTGTTGTTTGTTGGAGAATATTTTGACTTAGTCTTAGTCTTACTCTTTTGAGTAACACACATTTAGTCTTTTAGTCCCATTTCGTCTTCTGAAATTCATTTTTTTAGTCTAGTCTTAGTCGACAAAATGTCAAAAAGGATTTAGTCATAGTCTCAGTCTTAGTCTTTTATTAGTCTTAGTCTTTTTTTAGTCTTAGTCTTGGTAGTTTAGTCTTACATACAAATGCATTGTAGGTTTATATTATGTTATACAGATTTATAGTTTTTAGTATGAAAGATGTCTTGTTTTATTTCTTTGTATAAAATTACTGCATTAGTAATAAGTCCCTTTCCTGAAAACATATGCAATCTATACTGCAGATATGTTCACATACTTAAAAAGAATGAAAAAGAGTTAAAAATGTTTCCTATTTCCATTAGTATGAGCGGTGCGCTGGTCATAGACAAGCGCATAGCAAGTTCATTCAGGAAACCTCAGTGCAGTCGCTGCCGGCCCTTTAAAGGGCCGCATTCACATGATTGACTTCATCCAATCACAGGCTCTCACAGGCTATTTAAACTGTAAGTTTGTATTGCTCTTCCTGCTTGCTTGCTGCTGCTCACTCTGATACTGCTGTTCTGCTTATGCTTAATCATTTTGCTGCTAACCCTCCTCCACCCCAGCTACCACCTGTAGATTTGGATCTGCCCTTTGGGTACGGGGGATTCGGAGTCCTTAAGGTCAGGACTGTTGCGCTTGATCTGAGTACCCAAAAAGCAGATCCAATTCATCCGCCAAACCATGATAAATATATTGCTTATTTTATATTCAATAAATGAATATTAAACCCTTCTTGAGTTGTCCTGACTGAACTTAAGTTATGATTTAGTCTTCGTCTCAGTCTTAGTCTTTTGAAAACACCCATCCGTTAGTCCCAATTAGTCTTCCGAAATTCATTTTTGTTAGTCTAGTCTTAGTCGACTAAATATCAAAAACCTTAGTCGACTTAGTCTTTAGTCTTAGTCAACAAGAACAACACTAATCAGCAGCATTTGATGTATCCATCTAGGGGTTACTCATGACTATGAATCCATTTCAATTTTCAAGCATTATTTTTTTCATGGTGATGTGGTCACCACATTTAGACAAACTGGATGTCTAGTCTAATGTAGCAGAAGGAGTGTTTGTTTTACTAAATGGACCAAGATTTAGGCTGTATGCACATGGTTGTCATGCTGTTAAGCATGAACAAGCCTGTGTGTGTGTGTGTGTGTGTGTGTGTGTGTGTGTGTGTGTGTGTGTGTGTGTGTGTGTGTGTGTGTGTGTGTGTGTGTGTGTGTGTGTGTGTGTGTGTCTGTGTCTGTGTCTTTAGTGGGTTTAGCAAAATTAAGAGGCTAGATCTATGAAGGACAGAAATGTAGTTCCATGGGTTGGATTGGGGGTAAGTCCCTTTCCTATGTGAACATCATGGGTCAGCAAGACTTACTTTTAGTTGTACTTGATCTTGAATCGATTAGTCTGTCATCTTACTCTAGTTTGTAATTTTAAATGATTGATTGTATCTAGTATTGGATATTATTTTCTCATATTTTTTGGTGCATGATTTCAATATTGTTGCAATCAATATAGGGTAACTGAAATGGACACCATAGAGCTAGAGGAGGGTGGTGCTCCTGCACCTGGCCACCATGGAGAGGAGACAGTACAAAGTACATCTTTGGATAGTATGGATGAAGCACTGGAAAGACAGGACGACTATGGATTCAGTGAGAACCCAGATACAAGTGATGAGGAAGTAGAACTTGTTGAAGTAGAATCGCCATCTGTAGAATCGCCATTGTTGATGTAGAATCGCCATCTGTAGAATCGCCATCCGAGGAGGAACAGTCTAATCTAAGACAGGATTTGGCATCATGGGCCACTGAAACAAAGCAGACACATGACAGTATAAATAAAATGCTCGCGATCCTCCGCAAACATGGCCACAATTTGCCTAAAGATGCCCGCACACTTAAGTTGACTCCACGTAAAGTAGACACCAAGAGGAAGTGTAATGGAGATTACATTTATTATGGACTGGAATCAGGTATACGCAGGTACATTGAGCAATGTCCCAGTTTTACTGGGTCTGTCATGCTGGACATAAACATTGATGGAGTTCCCCTGTTCAAATCCAGTGTGACACAATTTTGGCCAATTTTAGCGAAATTTCATGAATCTGATCCTTTTGTCGTTGCTCTGTTTTATGGCGTTGCCAAACCAGAACCAGTAGAGGACTACCTACAGGATTTTGTTCAGGAATTGGTAGACCTTCAAGAAAAAGGCATTAACCATGAAGGAATACAACTCGAGGTCAAGGTCAACGCATTCATATGTGACTCTCCCGCAAGAGCTTTTATAAAGTGTATCATGGGGCACAATGCGTATCAGGCATGTGAACGCTGTAATGCCTTGGCCTGCCGTGTAGACAGCCGGATGGTCTACAGAGACAACGATTCATCTGAAGGACGAACAGATGAAAAATTTAGCAGGGTGGAATACACAGCCCACCAAAAAAAAGCTACGCCCCTCATTACCGCAGGAGTTGGGTGTGTGAGCCAATTTGTGTTGGACTACATGCACATAGTTTGCCTTGGCGCAGTGAAAAGGCTTCTGATTTTTTTGATTAGAGGTCCTGAAAAGTGTAGGCTGCCCAAAAGATCAAGAGACGAAATATCCCGCAGATTAATGGCCCTTAGAGGAGAAATGCCATCAGAATTTGCAAGGCAACCAAGGTCTCTGGATGATCTTGATCGATGGAAAGCCACAGAATTTCGCCAGTTCCTTCTGTACACGGGCCCAGTCATTCTGAAAAACATACTGTCCGATGACCAGTATCACCATTTCTTGTGTATGGCAGTAGGAATGTCTATCTTGCTTTTATCAGATCAGGATCAAAGAGAAGCGTATCTGCAGTACTCCCGGGATCTTCTGCTGCACTTTGTAGAGAACTCAGCTGAGTTTTATGGCGACACCTTTTGTGTGTACAACATTCACTGCTTGTTGCACTTGCATGAAGATGTGGTGCATTTCAAATGCTCATTGAATGACATTTCTGCATTCCCATTTGAGAACCACTTGCAGTCCATCAAAAGAATGGTTCGAAGTGGCCAAAATCCAATCGCTCAGGTCACGAAAAGAATGGCAGAAGTGGAGATGGCAAAGCCGAACAAAAAAACGTCTCTCAAGGCATACTATGTCTCAGCTAAACCTCGAGACAGTTGCTTCATCCTTGAAGACGAGATTGCGTTCGTGAGGGAAAAGAGGAGTGACGGCAAGCTGGTGGCAGATGTGATCTCAATGGATGCTGCTAATGATCTGTTTGAGAAGCCATGCAAGTCCAAGCTTCTCAACATTTCCTACGTGACCAGACAAATGGCTCAAGCACAAAGGCGACTCCTTGATAAGAGGCAGTTGTTGAATAAGGCAGTTTGCATTCCACATTCTGAAGGATTTGCTGTGTTTCCTCTTTTGCACAGCATGGACTAAAGGACCAAGTGCATAGTAAATTGAACTGCTTCTCTCTATCTTTTTTTATTTTCACTATTTTATTTGGATCGATGGACAGACAGTAGGCTTACAGGAAATCAGGGGGATATGTTGACATGCTGTAAAGACTGTCAAGATCGGGATTCAAACCCACGGACACTGCCATTGCTGGATTACCAGCCATGAATGTGAAAGTCCTTTTAACTCTACGTGGAAACTAAAAATGTAGCAGGCAAATACAGAGCAACTCATCAGAACCTCACAGCAGTAAATGACATCAACAACACTGTCTGTGTGGAAAGTAATTCTAGAAAAAAAGAAGTACCTCAATGAGCCTGCGTCCATAAAGCTAAGGGCCTAGTAGCTGAACACATTCATCCGAGCAGTACAGCGGACCATCAAAGACGCAAGCAGATATCTACTTAATTTGAAATGGAGACTAAAGTTGCAGGCCACCTGCAATCACTGTTAAAACAAAAAAAATAAAGGGCATGTAGAGGTATGACATCGCCGACGCCGCTCTCAGAACATTGCATGTCTAAGTACTAACACGTATGTGTAAATAAAAGATTGTCATGAACCTGGGGGTGGGTAGCGGGGAATCAAATCAGATGGCCTCTACCATTTTAAAACCAAAATATTCCTCAAAGGAATAAGTTGTGAAATGTTATCAATTCCAATATCAAGAGTGACTGAATCACAAATGCGATCGAGTAAAGTCACATTTCTTGGCCAAGCCTTTACAACTAATCTAGTGCAATTTATATTGGGTACATGTATATATTCAGTCATTTTCAGATTTTGTTTGTAGTGGGCCATTGTTCGACTAACATTTTTTTTGTTGAATGCAGAATGTCAGCTTTTCAGTAATGTGTTCAATGAACGCGCAATTACTATTGCATGCCATTAGTGACATGGTATAGAAGAATATCATTTGTGGATGACTATGAGAGAGGTTAATTGTGTGTTTCCAATTTGCAGAACATGTCGAGCCAGCGAAAAACAAGCCGGGTCATAAAAAAGAAGACGTTCTCAGATTATGTTGAAGGTAAGTCGCAGTTTCGTTACTGACCCTATCTCTAACCCAAACCTCCCAACCTGTACAACGGGATGCCTGGCTAAAATCCGTATCCCCATGTAACGTCCAAATTCAAAAAAACACTAATAGTCACTAATAGTTTTTGTATTTGATTCACTCATGATCATTTATTACTAGGTCCTTTATATCCAGAACCACCCCAAAAACTCAGGAAGGTGTCTACGGTGGCCATAACAGGTAGTTTTTTATGATGGTAGATATAAACGCACAAAATAGTGCTTATTTGCTTTACTTGTCTGAGAATAAAAAAATAGTATAACACTAACCAAATAATAATAACACTTTTCACTGTTCCAAGGAAGCAAGCGAAGGGCGGCCAATCCACTGCCACAGGTAATTCTCAATGTCAACCAAGTGCAGCTATACACCAGTATAATGTATTAATTGTGTTTGCGCAATTTGCTCAAAGTCATCAGCTGTTATTTCGACATCTTTGGTGTAATGTGAGCTATTTCTATTTTTTCAAAGCCCCTGCAAACTCAAAGACACCCAAACCCACCACCACCACCACAGGTGAGTTGGTCTATTGGTTCCGAAGTCCAGTAGTAATCAATTGTAATCTGTTAACCTTGTACATTTTGGGGGTCATGGGGTGACCAAATTTGACAAGTTTAGTTTAATGTGAGCAAATGTATTAATTTATTACAGCTAACTAAATATCACACTGTCTCTTTTATATAAGATCCTGTTCCAAGGAAGCAAGCGAAGGGCGGCCAATCCACTGCCGCAGGTAATTCTCAATGTCAACCAAGTGCAGCTATACACAAGTATAACGTATTAATTGTGTTTAGACAGACATGTGCCTGACCAGTCTTGAGATTTCTTTCTTCTGGAGTCACTCAGGACATATTTATATTATACATAATTTTATATCATATCAATTATATTATATAAAACGTTTGTGTTTATTTGGTTATCATTTTAGCCCAGGATAATCCCTTTTCTGAGGACCTCTTTGGGGACAACGACGAGACATACGTTGACCCCAATGACAAATGTAAGAGTAATTCAAATATTTTTATGATTTTAAGTCATAGTGTAATGTATTTCCTGACTTGTCCACGTTTTCTTTTAATCAGCATGGCATCCTGAAGAACAGGACAGTGTATCACTGATCACGAGTGAGTTTGTAATCTTGTCCTTTCCATTATTTAGGCTAATTACATTTCTGTCAAATACAATACCACAACATTATACTCCACAGATGCAATGGTCCACTCTCTTAATGGCACCATCGATGCGCCAACCCACACTTCAACACCAGGTATGCCTGCATACCATGTGAATTGATCACAAACCATAGTCTTTATGGCCAAAACCCGATTACATATTTGATTTTAATTGCATTCTGTGTAAGCATTACTCTTTGAATACACAGTTTTTCTTTTGTTTGTTTTCATGTACAGTAATAGTCACCAATCACAGTAGTGCACATATTTATGTGCACTGCCTAATTGCTATATCTCACACGCCAACAGCAGGTACTCCTGACAGTCCTGTTACTCAGGTGCTCAAGGAGGTCCACAGGAGCTCCCCTCTCCGGGATTCCCGAAGGAACCTATTGAACACATATATGAGTCCGGTTAAGAGCAGTGGAACAAAGCATTATAGGAATTGTCTGATGTGACAAATCAGATATTGGGTCTCAAAATCATTTCCCTCCTCTTTTGTTTTTTGCTTTTACCCCTGCAAATAGATGAAGCCAGGAAGAGGACAGCAGGGTGCACAGCCAGAGCTACTATGGGTAAATTTTATATAAAAGAGAAATAGTGAACCAAAGTATTATAGGAATTGTAACGCATCGGATATTGGGCTATGCTCTGAGAGTCATTCTTGTTTATTATTATTTTAACTCCATCCACAACAGCGAATATTACTGAGAGTCCCCGTCACCGGACCCCTAGGACCCCTAGGACCCCTATGACCCCTAGGACCGTAGTCCGTCGGCCACACATGACCCCATCAGGCCGCACTAGACAGAGGACCCCAGGCCGCACAGCCACAACACAGGGTATATTTTTTATTATTAGCTCTGTTTAGTGAACACGTACAAGTTTGCTCACAATACTGCCAGTATTGATTGAACAACATTAATTGTATTGTAACCCATTGTCACAACACAGGCATTATTGGAATTGTCTTATGTGACAAATCAGATATTGGGGCTCAAAATCATTTCCCTCTTTTGTTTTTTGCTTTTACCCCTGCAAATAGATGAAGCCAGGAAGAGGACTGCAGGGTGCACAGCCAGAGGTACTATGGGTAAATTTTATATAAAAGAGAAATAGTGAACCAAAGTATTATAGGAATTGTAACGCATCGGATATTGGGCTATGCTCTGAGAGTCATTCTTGTTTATTATTATTTTAACTCCATCCACAACAGCGAATACTACTGAGAGTCCCCGGACCCCTAGGACCCCTAGGACCGTAGTCCGTCGGCCACACATGACCCCATCAGGCCGCACTGGACAGAGGACCCCAGGCCGCACAGCCACAACACAGGGTATATTTTTTATTATTAGCTCTGTTTAGTGAACACGTACAAGTTTGCTCACAATACTGTCAGTATTGATTGAACAACAGTAATTGTGTTTTAACTAGGGCTGTCATTTTCCCTCTAAAATACCATTCGAAATTCATTTCTTTAATATTTTTAATAATCGAATATTATATTCGAATATTTACGTTATTTTAGCTCATTATTTAATATAATATAGCCCATAAAATACTCTGGTAATTAGGCATACCTGCCCTGCAAGCAAGCCGGAACGGGTCCATCAAGGGGCCATTTTGGGCTGGTCTTTGGGCCCCCTTTGGGCTTCCCGTACAGGGCCCATAGGGGTCGTGCTCATTGGCAAAGCGCTGGGCCCTAACTGCTGGCCCCGCAGGGGCTGCCCAAACTTGGCCCTAACAACCCACACTAGCCCAGCACAGGGCCACACGGGGCCCTGAATGGGCAGCCCTCACTTCGCCCTCAGAAAGCCCCATTAACTGCCCAAACTAGGCCCTCACTATGCCCACAGTGGTTTATCAGTTAATTTCCTATACATGGGTGCCTGTGTTGGTCCTCAATATGGCCGCTAAAGAACTACAAATGAGCCACGAATTGCATCATTAAATCTGTTTACACCAACTGACTGAACTAAAAATTGAAGTACACCAATTAAAATGCAAGTTGTCACTGCATAACCATGATCTGTACTGTGAAAAAAATGCAATAGTCAAAGTGATTCAAATCAAAGAATGTATTAAATACACCAACAATAGAAAGCATTACAATATATTACAAACATTGGAACAACATTGGAACACACAAAAATAACACATTTAACGTGGGGGAGGGGGTGCAAGGGAGTTAATGCAAATCCTTTGTCTGGGCTGTTCAGTATTTGGGCCAAAACAGCACCAGGCTATAGAGCTGGCAAGTGTGGCAGCCATCTTAGTTCCATGCTAAAAATCCCGATGCATTTTCCCCATAGAGATTTCCAAAGATATTGTAAGCCTTGAATCCAGCCATCCAGGATCATGGTTAATCATGACCATAAAACCTTTGATCATGTGAAAAAGGTTTTAAATGTTTTAATTATGATATACGATGTTTAATAAATACTGTTTTTCAAATATTTCTTTTCACAGAATCAAAGGTTTTATGGTCATAATTCACCATGATCCTGGATGGCTGGATTCAAGGCTTACAATAATTGATATAAATATCTTTGGAAATCTCTATGGGAAAAATGCATCAGGATTTTTAGCGTGGAACCAAGATGGCCGCCACACTTGCCAGCTCTATACTGAATGGCCCTCCAAGGATGCCCTGTGCCAGATCAGAGAGATCTGATCATGTAATTGGTCCTCACTAATGTTCATGAAACATTGGCACATTTTTCCCCACTTGGTCTGTGTCTCATAGGAGGGCTGTGGGCAGTTCAGAAACTAGGCTTATATGACATCAAGAGAATCCAAGCTGATAGAAACGACAGGCTTTTAATTCCTGAAAAGTTACCATGTGTTACCAAGTTACCAATGAAAGCCATCGTTCTCGCGATAATGAAAATGTATCTTTTAAATCCCCCAAAAAATAAAATACATTTTTGGATGTCATCGATGATGTCCCATAACTCCAGTTTCTGAATGCCCACCACAGCCTTCCTATGAGACACAGACCGAGTGGGAAAAGAATCTGCCATTTTTTCATTAACATTAGCAAGGACCAATTACATGAAGAGCATTTAAGGCAAATGGCACAGGAACATCTTAGGATGTAAGCCGAGAAAACACCACCAAACCATCTTGACCTATTCTCCCCAAAGCAAAAATTGAGTAAGTCAAGGCACGGGACACACCGTGTAACAAAACAAGACGCTGTATACGTAACATTTTAAACTGATGTTGACATTTAGTTTTATCTAGTCCAACTGCAACTGGAAACTAATTTCCTCTCACGTTTACATATAAATTGCTGAAAAATAAAGAGGAAGTTGAAAAGGCAATACTGAATTTGAAATTTGCAATGATATTAATTTGATAATGCGTAAGCATGAAGCAACAACAGCTATAGGAATGAGAGGCAAGTGCCAAACCAAGGCAAATAATTAAAATAAAATCAAAATTGCTCGACTTTTAGTTAGATTCAGACACTGCCCTGGGTCTATCAATGAATCATTCACCATAGGTACAATATCAACAGGTTTAGTATATCAATAGTAGTAGTTTTTAACCAGTTTTCCTGCAAACATGGATGTGACACTATTGTTCCAACATTGTTTGCTGCTCCCCTCCGGTTCCCAATGGTCAGAATACATCAATACTGAGCAAACAACTGGTGATGGAGACAGCTCTAAACACAACTCAACACAATAACTGTCTTAACTGTCTTAAACAATATTATAGGAAACAAGCCAAAATAAGCAACAGCATCATTTTACAAACAAGCCCAAAAACTACTAATGAAGTAAAAGCAACTTTACAGAAAAAATAAAAAATAAAATGAAAATAAAAGCCCTTGGTCGGTTATAAAAAAGGACACGTTAACACAACTTCATAGTGCACCGGTAGTCAGTGGACACCAAAGAGTGGGTCCAACTCAGTGTGACCTGGAGTGAGGCAACCACAGGTGTAGGCAACAAGTGTTTGTTCTGTACAGTAGGTTTGTAGTTATTCAGTGCTTACATTTTGTTGTGTGGGAGGAACAGTTTTACAACTGTATGCATCAAAGAACTAAATGCAGGAGAGAAATGTCAAGTTCAAAAGGCTTGGATGCCAATAGTCCAGGCTTCCAGGTGCTATACAACATTCAGAATTAAGCCTCTCCATTCAACAGCTTATTAGGGCCACATATTAGCGACTAGCGAGTTCCGCTTAATTGTCCTCAGACCCCTCATATAGTTGACTCTTAGCAAACTCAGATGCAACTTGCTGACTGCACAGGTGTGGACCTTTTTGAGACATCTAAAAAAGCAGTTCAGAACCTGTGACATACATGTGAAAATCTAAACATACAATAAATCAAGGCCAGGAACTCACAGGTTCCCATCTCGAGTGACCACTTCAGGTAAGATGAGGTTTAGGCGGTTGTGAGGTTTATCTTTTCTCGGGCCATGGTCTCTCTGCTGAAACGGGAGGATATACAGGTATATAAAAAAAAAAAAAAAAGGACTGGAGGGGAAGGACGACCAGCCACCTCTCAAAATAGGATGTTTCTTCTTGCACTCCTCGCAACCATGGCTTGTAGTCCTTTCTCAGGCCTGAATTCATCTGGAAACAACAAAAAGAAAATATTATTGATTATCGGCCTAGTGTGCCTTTGCGGTAATCAATCCCTGGTAACCTAACTGTAACACAGTGAGAAGACTCTCACATAGTGACACTACAAGAGGCAGGCCTACAACTGTGTTTGTGTGTGTATATCAGGAACCTGTCGATTGCGGTTCACTGGTAGACCGCGGACTGTTCCCAAGTCGACTGCAACGTGACGAAACGTTCAAAAACCTACCATTTCACTCTGAATGGGAGGAAGATTATGTTTTGTTTATTATAATTAAACGTGCCTTTTCGTCCTCACTTGGAGAACTACTGATGTTAGGTGGTTAAGCATGAATGTTCCTGATCAGATTTCTGGTCATAGCTATATCTGAAATCTAGTAGTTCCCGAAGCTTTCTACACAGGGATAATCATACAAAGCTAGCTGACCACCAGTGGCTTTTAGATTTCATTTGTCTTTCCTCACTGATCTCACCCGCGAGCTCAATGGGTTGAATGAAGAGCTCCAGGGTAAAAATAAAGATGTAGTCAACATGAGTTCCGTGGACACGTTTAAAAGCAAACTACAGCTGATGTCAAAGCAGGCTGCAGCATCATATACTGTGCACCAACTTCCTGCATAAAATGCAGACTGAACTGCACGCTATGAGGAGCATGTGCAGAACGTCTCGTCAGAGAGAGATTGAGTGTGAGAGATAGAGTTTGTCTGTCTGCCTCAATTGCACCTGATTATCTTATTGCACTGGCAGTGCTTATGTCCGTTTTAAGTCTGATTTGCTTGTGTGGACAACTGGACATTAAATGTGTGTGCGTGCTGAACAGAGAGTGGGTTAGTGCTACAGCACAGTATGCAACTGGCAACTGTGTAACTGAGGAATGTGTCTGTGAGGTTAGTTAATGCAGGCTGGAAACGATGTGTGTGGGTTTGCATTGTTGACACTGGACTGGTAGATCTCAGAGGGGTTGGCCTACTGAAAAGTAGATCTTGGGTCAAAAAAGGTTGGGCACCCCTGGTGTACTGTATATGCACATACTTTTACTATTTAACTTTAGTATTAATTTTCAAAGCTTACTCTTCCACTGGGGCCGGCTGCAGGCGGTGATAGCGTTCCTTTCGTCCACCCGCTCTGTCACGCGAATTCCGCAGCCACACCATAATCAGCCTCTCAACCTCGGAAAGCTGGGGACTTGGCCGAATGGGGCATTTTCTTACAGCCTCTGAAACATTAAAAACATTTAGGGGGGTGAACTATCCCTTTAAGACTAAATAACTTTGCTGAAAAGCTTTAGTTTTGGACATAACGACAGGAAATCATGAGTAGGTGTTTGATGAGTGAAAATTATCAATTTTGTCAGTGAGATAATTTGACTTACCAGTTACAACCGTCTTTAGCTTCAGGGACTGAAAAGCTCTCTTTTGATTTGAGCCGTTCCAGTTTAACTGTTTGGCTAAAGAATGGCCAATCAAAGTTGCCATTACTTTTCTTGTTGAAATCTGGACATCACACCCACCAATGGCTCCTAGATAGGCAATCTGACAGGAAGGGAAATAGACAGATATTAAAACATTGTCTTTTGTAAAAACAAAGTGGAAAAACTCTCGAGAATTGATAAGCGAGTAGACAAATGTCAAAATTAATTAGATAGAATGCAATGTAATTCATTTATATACCAAATCTTTCCGACAGCGGCGGTCTTCCATCCTTTGCTCCAACACATCCATATCCTCGTAGGTTTGAAGGGGCAACGTTACATCATCTGGTAACGTGATCTCTGCTGTATCTGATCGAGAGATATTTGCCACAGCCCTCTCAAGCGAAGCCAGCCTGTCTTTAATTTCCTCAAGTGTGCTGACTAAATATCTGTCAATACCTGAGAAGGGAAAACTATGATTAAAAATCGAACAGAGACTGTTGGTTGTATGACACTGCATAGCATCAGTGCTTCTTTTCAATAGATATGATTGATATATGATGATAGATATGCTCATGGATTAAAGTGAAGTCAAGTCTCAAGACTGACATTTTTCCGTTTTCCCCGCAAATCACATATTAGCACTTGGTCTACCAAAACTCATTCAGACGCCAGGGTGTTCACATTTTCTTCTATGAAATATCTGCTAGCAGGATTATCTTAAAACAGCGAATGACTGAAAATAGGCAATCTAGCTTACAATACGTTGTAGTCTAGTTTTGGTGCAGGACACGCTGCCATAGAAGACACGTTGAATTCTATGAGATCCAAAAGACTGAAATCAGTCGTGGGGACTGAGAACGTTAATCCATGTATGAGAACTTTAATCCATGTATGCTACATACATGGATTACATATATGCTACATATATCAAACATACCTGCTGATGGTGCAGAGCGTCTCACAGTAGGTGGTGGTAGGTGACCCGCTGTTGACAGGTGACTTGCTGTTGACTGGTGACTGCTTTGTGGTAGGGGATTGAAAGATGACCGGTGACTAGCTGACAGGTGACTCACTGTTGACTGGTGACTGGTGATTTTGACCAGGGATAGAGATGTCTACAGGCTAGATCTGTATGAATGGAAGCACAAAAGTGACAAAGTACACATGTGTGAGTATCTGGACACTAAGAATGAAAAATTAATGAAAAAAAAGAGTTTGGAGGTATGAAAATACCCGCACTGACTTAAAGATCCTTGACTCCCATTATAACGGCATTTTAGCTGTGGGGAGGGGTCAGAAGAATGGAATACGGGGCAACTATGAAACAAATCAACTCTAGCAGGTATTTTTGGTCATTATTACAGGCAGATTCAGGCCATATGTGTTTTGGCCTGGAATTTCCCTTTAAGAGGAGGGCTCGTTTTTGTTCACTGGTGCAGACGGGTGGCACGCTGCTCCCAATTTCCCCTCGGTAAATTATTATATTATTAGGGTTAGGGTTAGCGCGACGTTATGTTTCACTGAGGCTAGGGTTAGACTTAAGGTTCGGGTGATAGTCTATCTCTTACCTTAACCTCCGTGAAGCAAACCAAGTGCTCCTTTCAAAACCCCAGTGCGCTCCTAAAGCCGGCGGCGTGGAGGGCTGCAGTCTCCTGTCCTCTGGGAGAAACAGGAAGCTGAAAGTAAATCATTAGGCATTAGTCTAGGAGGCATATTTGCCAAACACAATTCATTTGACATCCAAACTAGTGAAAATAGCAGATCTACTATTTTCACTACTCCTTTAATTTGTGGAGTTTCTTTGATTTTTCTTTTATTTCTTAATGAAATTAGTGTAAAAAATAATTGAATTTGTTTTAAGTTCATGAAATCTAAAATGTACCAAAATGCAGTTTTGGGCTCTATAATTGCACCAAAATACCCCTTTGGGCTCTATAAATGCACCAAAATTACCTTAAATGCTTTCTAGGGCCCTAACAATGTACCAAAAAAGCGCTTTGGGCTCTATAAATGCACTAAAATGAACTTAAATGCCCGTTGGGGCCCTACAAATGCACCAAAATGACCTAAAATGCCTCAAAGATCGCATATGTGGTGAATCAAATAGGAGATTTGAGGCATTTTTTGGGCCTCTCGTTCAGTATTGGGGCCGCTTGGGGCCCTAAAATGTACCAAAATGCCCTTTTGGGCTCTATAAATGCACCAACATGAACTTAAATGCTTTCTGGGGCCCTAACAATGTACCAAAAGTGACCTTTTGGGCTCTATAAAAGCACTAAAATGACCTTAAATGTCCGTTGGGGCCCTATAAAGGCACCAAAATGACCTAAAATGCCTCAAAAATTGCCTATGTGGTGAATCAAATAGGCGATTCTTGGTCCTCTCGGCCACAATAGCTAACAGACATATCATATATCCTAATATAAAAATACATATTCCCAAATAGTGCATACCTACCAGTATTACCAACAAACTATGAATTGTGGTAACTGACAAATAGGCGCAGGTCTAGAAAACATGTAGTTTAAAAACAAACTGTTTAAAAACACTCTTCTATTTAGGGCGGATTTTCCTCCGGCCGCCATTTTAAGCTTCGTCGCGGTCTTATAAATGGCAGATATGCAAGCTCACACTACATAGTGGTTGCAACACTAAATGAGCTTATAGAGCTAACATAATTTAGCGGGCTAGGGGTAGCCAGGAGCTGGGCCTAGGCTAATAGTAATAGCAGATAAATAGTTGCCCCTAATAGTTGCTAAGAGACAAATAAATATCCCCCAAATAATAACGCCGACCTATTTACAACAAAAAAATAATATGTTAACTGACAAGTAAGTCGGTAAATAGTATTAAACCTTTAGTTTGTGGCGGCTGTGGCTCAGGAGGTAGAGCAGGTAGGAGGTAGAGCAGGTCATCCAATGACCCATGGGTCGGCGGTTCGAATCCCGGCTCCTCCTGTCTATGTGCCGAAGTGTCCTTGGGCAAGACACTGAACCCCAAATTGCCGCCAATGAGTTGGTTGGTGTGAGCTGGCCACCATTGGTGTGTGAATGTGGGAAGTGGGGACGCTGGCGTCGACTGTTCGCCGCTCTACTTCTCAATGTATGAATGAATGGACCATTGTAAAGCGCTTTGAGCACTTGGAAAAGCGCTATAAAAATGCAATCCTTTAGTTTAACACAACTTGTTTAAAACATGAGAAAACTTTACAACAGAAAACAGAAGGGGGACTTTTAGGACAATTGACCACTGTAGTCTGTCAGTCACCATGTGGGACAAAGTCTCAATTTGCGGGATGACTGAAAAGTCTTTGAAATGAGACTGTACCACGCAAAGAAGGACATCTGGTCACCCTGTGACTGTCCCACAGAAACGGGGACATCTGGTCACCCTCAAAATACTCCGCTTCAAGAGACACACACACGCACACACGCACGCGCACACACGCACACACACACACACACACACACACACACACACACACACACACACACACACACACACACACACACACACACACACACACACACACACACTCAGAAGCAGCACACACGAGCTACAAGCTAGCCTATATGCTAATTATTCAACAGACAGGGAGAGGGAGACTAACGTTAAGCATATGAAGCTACACACCAGTCGAAACGCAATAATTTCAGCGTGGATGTCGTTTGGTTAGGCTGACATGACGGGGGTCCGCGGGAGTCGGGCGGGACACAGACGGCATGCGTTGACCAGCAACCAGACAGCCACCAATGCTTCGGGAGCTAAACAACTTGCTGCTCCGTGTGCGTGCACACAAGCACTGCATACGATTGGGCAGCGCGCAGCACAGAAGTGTCAACACTGGATCAGACTCGCTCCGGATACTACTGAATAATACTGAATAATCGCGGCCGTTGCGATTTGCTAATGACATGGTTTCAAATCGCACTTTCGGGGATTTTTTTGGCAAGGCGGGGCCGGACTTCACTCAGGGCGGCCGCCCTGGTATTATAGTGCTGGGGGAAACACTGTATTGGTACCGATCGTCTGCCTCGCCCGAGAGATTCTGACGAGTATTGCATAGGAACTACTTCCCGGAGCGGAGGCACGGAGCGGAGAGAGTGGTGCCGTAGGAGCTAGGTCAGGAGCCTATCTCCTGTTTCTGTAACATGCGGAAGCTTGATGTACAAGTATACCGCCATGAAATGACACCAGTGTTGGGAATATTACTATACCTTGTTAATGTATTACTTATTACTTATTACCTTCATTTTAAAGCAATATATTGTATTACAATATTGCTGTCTGAGCAAGTGTAATATATTAGTATTACTATTACATATTACTTAAAAGAAAAATGTTGTACAAAATATATAATTAAATATTTAGTGTCACTATTAATCAAATATTGTGTAGGCCAGTGGCATAGCTACAATAAATAAAGCGCACTTGGATATCTGGGAAATCCATATGAAATCAACTTGAAAAAACGTCCTCCTGAATAAATAATTTGATGACAAATTATAGAAAATAAGTAATTATTTAACTTCTGCAGTTTTCAACGAGAACATTTTCAACGAGACAGATTGACAGAAAGTAATATTGAAAGTAATGCAGTAATGCAGAAAGAAAAGTATAACATATTAGATTGTTTTTGTTAAGTAATATATTTATATTACAAGTTACTGCATTTTGGTAATATATTATGTAATATATTGAGTTACGTAGTGCACATGTCCCAACACTGGAAATGACACTAGTATGTTTAGTATAGTATGCATTTTTTAAAATTAATTATAGTAATTATTTTAATAGGAGTTCTCTTGGGACTTTTTAAAAACTTTTTTCTTTCATGTTTCTTTCATGTTTCCTTTCCTGTTCTTTCAAGCTTACCACCCCACCATGAATGACGCCATTCAAGTTCGGCATCCTTCTTTGTGGCTATTTATATAGAAAAGGATCAGCAGACGCTGACGGAGGAAGGCGTGATGAAGGCCGAGAGAGGTGACACACCTCCACCAAGAAAGTGAAAATGGAGGGACCTAGAAGCCCGTCTTCTTAGACTAAAAGCAAAACATGCTGCAGGCAGAGACACCAACTCCTACTGGAGAGCAGTCAGTCACTGCATTCTGGCAGCCCATTAGTGTTCAGGTTTTGAGGTCAGCCAAAGGTCAGAGGTGTAGGTGTTCACACACCCCCCACACACATGTGCGCACACACACACAATCCTGTGTTTTTGCTCTGCTCGTCTTTTCATGTTAATAAATATGTTCAACTAAGGTTCATGTTATTTTACAAAATATTCTAGCATTTTTTTCTTTTGTTAATACATAGATGATTATTAGTTAAGTCAAGTCTTGTGGGTGTTTCAACCAAAAGTCAGAGGTGGCAAAAGCCAGATGTAAGCATTTTCAGGGTGCAGAAACATAGCTGGCTGCATAGACAAACAAAATAAAAACGTCCACATTTGCTTAACAGGTTTTGAGCTGCGTAAAGCGTGCTTCAGGTGCATGCGAGGTCTCGCATGACAGTGCTCACTGTCCTTGAACATGTAGAGAGAGAGAGAGAGAGAGAGAGAGAGAGAGAGAGAGAGAGAGAGAGAGAGAGAGAGAGAGAGAGGGGGGGGGGGGCTCAGCACATTATGTAAAATATTATTGAAAATTATACTGATTTTGGGGGCATTTCCTGCTAAGATCAGTTTTGTCTGCTCTCAGCAGGAAATTACACACTTAGGTGAGTTTCATACTCGGGTGTATGTATATGTAGTTAGGTATCATGCCAAGGTACATGGATCTTCTAATGCTATACCTTACACTGTACACTGCCATATTTTCACCCCAAAAAGGATCTCCTACTTTACAGGGACTAAATGTACAATTGCATATTGTCATGGCCGAATTTTGGACACCAGGACTAAATGCAGTGAATGGCATGAACTTTACTAAACACCGTGAGCTGCTGGAATATAAGTGCTTTAAAAATAAATCAATAAATTATTGTATCGTCTCTTTGATATAGATTTCTTGCCTGGCTATGGTAGGAGGCACTGATTCCACTGACCTACAGTAACCAGGCGGATGTTGGGAGCGGCTATGACTTAATGCCGAGAGCATTCAAGAACACGATGCTGAACGACTGCCTGTTTGGTGTGTTATCTCCCATGTAAACTTCTTAGGCCCCATTTAGACTGCAGAGTTAAGGGAAGACCATGGAACTCAACTTAAAGGAGTTGTGTGGAAAATAAGAAGGAGGACCCCACCCCTCTGTGTTGCCTAAAACTGGGGGTAGTTCAGTAATGAAAATGGGAGGTCTTCCCCTTTTTTAATAGCTTAGGTTTAATGTGAGATGTAGCTGATAGTGATCCAGAACGTAATTATGAGTTTTAATACCACTCCTATAATGTATTGGCATTGCATGTCTCCACTCTGAGGAATAAATCATCAAATGACAACATTTTAATCTTACAAGAATGTTGAGGCAGGAATCAGGTGATGGTGCTTGTGCAAGCTATCAGATATAAATGAATTTAGACATGCTTGGATGGAGCCAGGCTTGCCGTTTGCAATTTCCAGTCCAGTCTTAGAGCCTGCTGGCTGCTGACTGTAGCTTGTTACTTGTTGTTTTTTTCATTAGAAAACAAGAACTGATAATGGGATACTCACTCTGTTCCTCACTAGTTCCTTTTTTGTGTTATCTTGTCTTTCAGCTGCTGCTAGACAGTTTGACCGCACACTGACCCAGAAGGACTTCAGTAAGATTGTTAAGCTTTGGCTGTGTTTTGCTCATAACCGTAAAGGAGGCATCACAAGGAATGCAAGTGCTGCAGACGCAGCAGATATACATGAGATTCCGGCACGTCTTTTATTTTTAGAAAGATCATGATCTGGATTTTTTTAACCACTTGAACCCCATCCCTTATTGTGGGGAAGGCTTTTGCTGAAAAGCTTGACAAGCTTACTTGTCGCAGCAAAAAGCTTACTTGTCGCAGCAAAAAGCTTTCCCCACAGTAATAGACGGAAGATACACTAGTATGGAGCCCTAAGGGACCAAACATATAGAGTTAAAGTGTTTAAGATAATTCCTTTTCATGATCCACTGCATTTGTTCACTTTAAGTGAGTCATTCCACAGAAACGGTACCATTTGGACTTTTTCTGAAATTTTGACTGAAAGGTTATCAGTTCTTGTTTTCATCTTTAGCTATAAGAAAAACAACATTTCCCATCTCAGGCATTCAATATATATATTTTTTATATATATCTTTTAAGTTTTTAACATGTTAATTGATAACGGAGTTGAGCCAATTAAGTTCATAACAGAGTTGTGATTTTTGTACTAAAGATAGTCACTACTCTAACTGAGTTGAGTAAGAAGAGAAGACTTGGCATGCCTGAGGTTACAGAATCAGATATATTGTTGGAATAACAAACAGAATCTTTATAACTAATTGTTTTATATCATTATTTCATGTAACAGAGTTGAGCTGTTATGATTTACGACCACATGTGAGAGTACAAAATGCCTCTAAAACGTTATAAAATGAGGTTTTAAATTGCAACTTTCTGTAGCATTTTGGTCAGAAGAGTTGTAGAATACTACTTCCTATTGTTGATGTCACTAAAGGGCCAGTTAATTGTTGTTATGGAGGGAAGAATGACTTGTGTAACGGAGTTGAGTGCAACTGAGGGACACAGCTATATAATGACATTTAAATGATTAATCATCTATTTATTCAAAAACTAAACATGTCCAGCAATAAAGTACAGATAGATATACATGCTCATGTCATTTTTTTGTTTTGTTTTGATGTTTAATAGTCATATGTCAAGTCCACTTTCATCGAAGGCCACTGGGGACATAGAAAAATGGACAAAATAGGGGGTGTCTACTGAAAGAAAGCAAGATAATTTCTGATGAAGATGAACATAATATAATGTTTACACAATATTAAAGGGAACATTTCAATTGATTAAAAAATCTTTTAAAAATATTTTTCAGTGACTCCATCAATAAAATACAGCCAAAACGGTCAGAGGGATTGCAAATGGTACCGTTTCTGTGGAATGACTCAAGTATCTTAAAAGAGTGTGAAGTTTAATGGTGCTGGATGGCATCGCAGGTCGTCGGGTGCGTCCGGGCGCCTGGGTGCGCCCGGACTGCGGGTCTTATTTGTGTGTGCATCAGGAAGGAAGGAGATCCAAGGCAATGGTTCTTAGTTGTCTCATCGTGGTCTCTTTATTAACAATGAGCATAGACTTGACTCAAATCAAGGACAGACATCTTAACAGCGATAGTTGACTATGCATCGTGGAGTGAGAGAGAGGGAGGGTGACTCTGGCTGAGTCTGGCTGCATTCCCTCAGCGTCTCTCTCCCAGTGTCTGTGTTCCCCAGTGTCTGTGTCAGTGTCTGTGTCGAATCTCAACCTAACCAATGCTTATATTACAAAACCAGTATAGGTATGGGTGTGTCTATGTAGGTGGGGTCTACGTCCGTGCGTGTGTGTGTGTGTGCGTGTGCGTGTGCGTGTGCGTGTGTGTGTGTGTGTGCGTGTGTGTGTGTGTGTGCGTGTGCGTGGGCATGGCTGGTTTATGAGGACATTTTGTATGAAACCATACCAGCATTATGAGCACATACCGTAATTATGAGGACATGTCCAGAGTCCCCATAATTCGAGCACTGTAGCAGTGCTCAGGAGGCCGCCAGGATACTCCTCCCGCTTTTTTAGAAAATGTCCTCATAATTACCTGTACCTGACTTTTTGTGTGTGGCCGTGTGTGTGCGTTTGTGTATGTTTGATTGACACATCATACACGAATCTTACACAAAATGACACGATTTGGTTGGTTGGAAGTTCCTTGCCAGTGACTGGCTGAAGCAGATGTCAATCAGACAGCCCTGGTCAGCGATTGGCTGGCGCTGTTGTCAATCAGCCGAGGCAGTGACTGGTGATGATTTCCCAGCTGTGTTCATTCGCGCTGACTAGTTCCCAAGCGTGTGCAGTCATCCGTACAAACTTTTTGGTGACATGGATACAGAATTAAACGAACTGGTAAGGAACGTTTTCGCATATATTTATTTTAGCTTTGATAATCCAGGTGGACTGTTTTTATTAAATTGTCCTTTCCGTTGCGGTCTGTGCATATCTCCACTCTGACTCGTCTCGGATACATGATAGCTCTGCCCAAATAATACTCGGACCAGTCAAAATGTTGCGACATCGAGGGGTCAGAAACTGAGCTCTCGGGAGGGCTGTTGCAGCCTGAAAGAGGGACATTTCCAAAGTTTCCTGAAAACGTATATGTAAACCAAATGGACCCTAGCGGGTCCACCGTCCAAATGTGAACCAAGTGGACCCTAGCCAGTGGCGATTCTGAGGGGTGGCCTGGGGTGGCCAGGGCCACCTCTGGAAAGCCCTTTGCCACCCCAGTGGCCACCCTAGATTCGAGTAAGTAATTAATAAAATCTTTCATTAAAAAATGATGAATATATAATTATAATAAGGGTAATAATAATGAAATAATAAAGGGTAATGATAATAATAACAACAACAACAACAACAACAACAACCTGATAGGTAATAATCAGATAATCAATCGAATCAAGTTCGTCAACCCAACAACAAACTAGTCCCCTAGTCGCTTATTTATCGCAAAAGATCTGGCAACCCACCATCATGCTGAGCACTGCGTGTTGTTTACCAACACACAGGGAAAAGAAAACTTTGCCTTTTTTACCAAGGACTGCGTTCGGTTTGATAAATAATGACAGCAGACCCGTTTTCTAAAGCCCGATACGGGCGGATGCATGGATTATAAAGCAGCACGTCGAGCTGTGGTGAGTAGCCTCAAATGAGCTGTTTGTTGTCCCCCTTGGTCCATGAAGTGAACGGTGTCTGCATTGCTCTGTCTATACTCCAGGCTTATATAGCTACTCTACCCAGGCTGCGCTGGGTAGAATCATGCCATCTAGCAGAGTTGCGACATTGGGGGGTCAGAAACCGAACGTGTTGAAGAATAGTATTTTCCGTTGCGCTACCACTGCAGACAGCATTGCCATCGAAGATGAGAGATCGCACAACGGGGCTATAGTTTTCAAAGAGGCCAGCGCAAATAAATAAAAGCCCCTTTAGACACGTGTAAAACATGACAACTATTGGGAAATCAATGCTGCTAGTTAAGTGGCGATTCTGATGGTCTACTCTGTTTGCAAGACTAGTTTCTCAGTGACACTGACAAACTATATTTTTCATTTTATTTATTTTATGGTAGTACTTTGTCGTGGCTGTATGAGTTCAAAATTGCTGTAGCTGTAGAGGAATATACATAAAGTAAACATTTCATTATTGGTTCCTTATTGGTTGTAATTCATGCCATCATAGTCAAATTAGAGCCCCTTTGCTGTTGGGTTGGCTGGTCCAGTTATTTTGTCCAGGTGTATTGTTTGTAGTTTGTATTGTCCAGTAAATAGTTAATATAATAGTGTTCAATTACAGTTATTATCTTTATAGTCCTATGTGCTACTGATTGAAACAGATAGCACAGTGGTATATGAAGAGGAAGGAAGGAATAGAAATGCTATTATACTGTAGAAATGTTTGATTTATTTTGTGTGACAACACTTCATATGTACACACTCTTTATCCCACATTGGTGAGTTTGAATCTGGTTGCCTACTTGTAACCCTAAATTTAAGTGAGGAGTCAGAGTCAGGTGCTACAGCCTGTACCAGAAATGTGCTTTCCTTTAAAATGCAGGAAATAGCACTGAAGAAATACATTTTCTGCGTGGGAGGACCCCCAGACCCCCGTATGTGTATATAATTCCATGATTCCATGGCCACCCCAGATTATATTTGTGTGTCATCTTGGCCACCCTAGTAAAAAATCCCTGGATACGCCCCTGACCCTAGCAGGTTCACTTGGTTCACATTTTGTACACCCTCAGGAAAAATGACCCGACAGAAAATCATTACATGGTGAAACACCGCTTGATAATAGAGCCGCCATTGGACTGATCCCATGAAGTGAACAGAGTTTGCCATTTGCTATTTGGTATTTGGGCCGAGCCTTCCGTTACCAAGCACAAGCAGTCGGCATGTCACAAATGCTCAGATGTAGCCTAAAAGTAGCACGTACGGTAGTTTCATCAAACAACGTGGTCCTCAAATGCTGTTATATCCCGAGTCCCAGCCGTCCTGGGTGTTAAAAACCGGTGAAGGGTGACCGCACAAAAGTGTCCCCCTGCACCGATGCATTGCAGTGTAGGCCTATGGTGGAGCCACACTTTACTATAGGTAACGAATTTCGTTGTAACGACGGGGGAGAAAGTTACTTCTCTACTTCTCTCGTCGCTCGTGTTTGTCTTTACATTCAGTAGCCTTTTGTAAGGCTATGGAATAATTAACACTATCATGGATTTGCTTGTGAAACAAAGGAGGACAGCAACATGCAAATTAATTAACCACGTTGCTACAAACAGCTGGAGCCTGCACAGACCGGGTTGGAACTGTAGGATAAATGTGTGTGTGTGTGTGTGTTTTTTGTTTTGTTTTACCATGTTTTACCATGTTAACCAAATGGACTCTAGCGGGTCCATTTGGTTCACCATTAACATGGTGAAATACATCTTGTATTTGGTTCCATTTATGCCCTCTCAGGAACATTTTGGAAGTCTGAAAAAAAAAACCATCAACATGGTGAAATACATCTGATAACATCATCAAGATGTATTTCACCATGTTAATGGTGAACCAAATGGACCCTAGCGGGTCTATTTGGTTCCATTTATACCCTATCAGGAACATTTTGGAGATCTGAAAAAAAAAAAAAAAAAACATTAACATGGTGAACCAAATGGACCCTAGCGGTTCCATTTGTACCCTCTCAGGAAAGGAATGTTTGAGGTCTGAAAAAAAAAAACATTTATTATGATGTATTACCTTGCCTATTGTAAATTAATTTGGATTAAAAGCATCTGCTAAATGCTTAAATTGTCACTGCTGTTTATTCTCTCCATCTTAGAGTCCTTTTGAAAGCCAAAAGCTCATGACAGATTTTTTTTTCTCAATGTATATTTTCTTCTTAGGGAGAGAAACGCACCTCCCCAGGACAAGCCGCAGAATCGTCTGTGTTTAGATGATCTACAAGACGGTGTAGCCAAGCCTGCCAGCGTTGTCAGCTTCCAGGTTTGTTATATAAACCTCCCTTTTAATACTACTATCTTGGTCGGCCTGTGGATTTTGGACCCTTTTGGACCCTAGCGGTTTCATTTGTACCCTCTCAGGAAAATGTTGCAGGTCTGAAAAAACATTAACATGGTGAAATACATCTGATGACATCATCAAGATGTATTTCACCATGTTAATGGTGAACCAAATGGACCGTAGCGGGTCTATTTGGTCCCATTTATACCCCCTCAGGAACATTTTGGAGATCTGAAAAAAATCATTAACATAGTGAACCAAATGGACCCTAGCGATTCCATTTGTACCCTCTCAGGAATGTTTGAGGTCTGAAAAAAAAAATCATTTATTATGATGTATTACCTTGCCTATTGTAAGTCGATTTGGATTAAAAGCATCTGCTAAATGCTTAAATTGTCACTGCTGTTTATTCTCTCCATCTTAGAGTCCTTTTGAAAGCCAAAAGCTCATGACAGATTTTTTTTTCTCAATGTATATTTTCTTCTTAGGGAGAGAACGCACCTCCCCAGGACAAGCCGCAGAATCGTCTGTGTTTAGATGATCTACAAGACGGTGTAGCCAAGCCTGCCAGCGTTGTCAGCTTCCAGTTTTGTCTTGGTCGGCCTGTGGGTTCACTATAAGAATTTGTATTCACAACTTCCATTTGTTTTCGCTTCCTCAGTGCCACCACGAAGTTGTCACCGCGACAGCAAACGCCTTGGAGAAATGTGATGAATGCTTAGGACCTGTCTCCAGTTTTAAATGGCTTGGTTATAAGTGCAAATGTAAATATTCATTTAAAATATTTATTCATGTAAATATTTATATTTATTCATGTAAATATTCAGTTTAGTGTAGATATTCAAACTGAAACTAAATATTTAGTGTGACTTTCATGTGAACTTTATCTCATTGTGCTTCCAGTGTGTTTAAAAAGATGGCACAAATCCTGCTATACAAGGATGTATTCATCACAGGTATGTTTTCATTTAAAATTTAGTTTTTAAATGTGTCCTTATACAGTAAGAAATAAGTAGACTTTTAGTTATAAACAATGCTTTCTTCCTGCAGCCATCTGATGAGCCATCTGAAGACCTTATTGCTGATTCTGACTCTTCAAGTGCCTCATCCTTTTCCTCTGAGGATATCTACATGCCTGACTCTTCTGATGAAAATGATTCTGATCATGAACTCTTTTCTGATGGTCCTAGTCCCCAAGAGCAGTGTTCTGATGTGCAGTCTTCTGATGGTCCCAGTGTGCCCGGTTTAGATGGTCCTTCTGATGTGCAGTCTTCTGATTGTCCCAGTGCGCCCGGTTTAGATGGTCCTTCTGATGTGCAGTCTTCTGATGGTCCTACTACTGCCCAAGTGACAATTTCTGAGACTGTGGTAGATTTCACTAAAAAGAACTTTTGCTATGTCTGCAAAAAGCCACAATCGAAAATATCCCGGCATTTGAAAATACATGAGAAGACAGAAATGGATATCGCACATGCCTTCTCACTTCCTAAAGCTTCTAAAGAAAGAAAAAGATTATTAGAGAAGTTGAGAAACAGGGGTAATATTGAACACAATAGGGAAGTAGGGTACATGGCTCCATTCCGACACCTCTCCATTCCGACATGGCTCCATTCCGACATTTCCCCATTCAGACATACCTCTATTCCGACAGATTTTAGTCGGGTGCGCGTGGGGGAGGGGGGTCTGCAGTGTTGGACAGACAGAAAGCTTGTGCGCGCACTAGTTCTCTGCCCCTCTCCTTCTCTCTCTCTCTCTCTCTCTCTCTCTCTCTCTCTCTCTCTCTGTTGATGACGAGTTACTATGGTAACCCGTATCTGACACACGTGGGGGGCGGGGTCGAAGTGAGAGCCGTGAGAACGTGTAGAGTAGACTCAACAACTATCTGCGGCCTTCTGGGGTGTGTGTGTGTGTGTGTGTGTGTGTGTGTGGCAGGGTTTATAGGGTAATGGTTAACTAAAACTGTTGAACTAAAAAAAAACTACAAATAAATAAAAAACTAGCCTTTAACTAAACTATAACTGCATATTGGGTTCATAAAATTAACTGAATTCATACTTAAAATATTCTTCTTTTTTGGTTTTATCAATATGTATATGGCTTTCAGGCATTTATATATTCAGCACCAGTACAGTATGAAAATACTGACTAGCAATTGCGCCCTAAAACTAATTAAAACTAACTACCTTTAAAAAGAGAGTAAAAACTAACTAAAACTAAACTGAAATGAAAAATCAATATAGCCTAATAACCCTGGTGTGTGTGTGTGTGTGTGTGTGTGTGTGTGTGTGTGTGTGTGTGTGTGTGTGTGTGCGCACGCGCGCTCACGTGCCGTTATATTATTGTATTATATAAAATTTTCCAACATGAATTTCACCCAAATTGGACCGTCTGTGCATTAGTCTCTCTCGCTCTCTCGCTCTAATTATATGAAGCGCAATATATGCACGCACAGTTCTAACGAAAAAAAACAAAACTAAGTAGGCTACTTTTTATTATTATCTTGACTCCTTGTTCTTATGTGTGTGGGTTTATCAGAGTGCAGGCCAGGCTCCTAACCAACGGGCCTCGGGCTGGGCAATGCTGCTTTAAGGGCTGTTTTTTCCTCGAGAAAAAAAAAAAAAAACACCGATCACTGAGTCCATAGACATAGCCTAGTTCACCGGTTCTTGTTCAGAAAAAATCGAGACTGTCTCATAGATTTGTTAATCACTGCTAGAGCTGTCAGCTGTTGGCCCTTGAAATAAAAATGGGGTCCGAGGGATGATTAGAATCAATGATCAGGCATGTTACCAAATCAAAGCGCATCTCTCTCTCGCACCATGTGAGTGCACGGTCTGATATACCACTATAGGCCTATTGCATATTAAGCATAATAGGGTTAGTTATACCTAGAACGACTGAAGCTCAGAGGTCTTTTTGATCTCTGGAATCCTCACCCTTTCTCCCTCCTTGAAAGTTCACACCTCCATGCCAAGAAGAGCTCTATTGTTCCAGCTAATGGCTCATTTACATTCCAATTGAAGAGCCCAAGACTTGTCATTGTCTTTTGACTTTTACTTTTTTACTTTTAGTAAGTAACTAAGTTTTATTTTTTATTTCATCTGTTATTTAGTGCACACAGACCCGCCAAAGGGTTTTCGTCCATTTAGTCATTTTAGTTTATCATTAGCCCAGGAAATTAGTGATACAATCGTTCACTTTGTGATACAAGCACCAAATTTGGTATGAACAATGCCTAGGACCTACTTTCTCAGGAAAGCCTGTTAGCCACGCAAAATTCCAAGATGGCGGCCCTCAAAATCCAAGATGTCCGCCCAAAAACATGGTTTTTCCTTTATAACTCAAAATGTTTTGATTTTAAGCCCCATATATATATTGAATATAAAGTTGGGCATCCCAGATAATTTGGTACCAAGTACATGTCTGTATCTATTACGGTTCTTGAGATACAGCATACAGTATAGGAAACTAAGTCATTTTCTTGAAAGAATCGTTCACTTTGTGATGCAAGCACCAGATTTGGCATGAACCATGCCTAGAAACTACTTTTTCAGAAAAGCTTGAAAATACAAAATGAAAAAAAAAAAAAAAAAAAAAAAAAAAAACGAAATGGCGGCCATTTTTCAAGATTGCTGCCCGGGAAATTAGTGATACAATCGCTCACATTGTGATGCAAGTTTCTTCTGGACCTACTTTTCCCCATTAGCCATGCAAATAACAATATGGCTGCCATTTTTCAAAATGGCTGCCTGGGAAAGACCTTTTATATGGTTTTTCACCTGGATTACGATTGGATTATTACATTTTGATTATTTGGCATCCAAATATAGTCTCCCTCCAATGTCTGGATCACAACTATTCATCACATGTGCATGCACACAGCTGTGTGCACTGAAGGCCAAAGCGGTAGTACTTACATCTACCACGACATTCGGTCTTGCACCCACATTTGGTCAATTGTTTGCAGCTTTGAGCAATTGGTGGGAGGGTCATCCATACTACTTGCCAAACGTCATCTTTTATTCTCCATCCCCAGTTGGCAGGGCTCTCTGTATTCATCTGGCAAATAGTTGCCTGGCTCCAGACACAGGAAGCTTGATAAGTTGCACGCTTGACATGCTGTGCAAGAGATGCCCTGGTGGGTGGGATGGCATCATAGGACCTCTGCTTCCGTGCAAACAGCTCAAATCTTGCCTCATCAACTCCATCAGCAGTGCTGGTCTTGTCATACATTGCAATAACAAACTTCTCCAGCATACTGAGATCTGCATCGTCTGTTACTGGTGGGTAATGACTGAGCTTCTGGAATACCTGAGACACTTCGAGCAACATTTGCCAAGTTTGCCATGCTGTCTTTTTTCCTTTTCCACGAAAGGCCGAAACAACATCACACCCAGTGAATGCGTGAAAGAAAAGCATGCCATTGGACTTTTCAGGGCCTATATTCTTCACGATATCGTGAACCGGTAACCACCTACTCGATTTACCTTGACCAAATTCCATCCATAGCTCTTTCAAGCCTGAATCCTGGAGAGTCTCAAAAACACTGATACCAATTGCAAGAATATCAGTGTCACAGGCCTTGATCAACACTGATGTATTCTTTTGCCCAACTGCATGTTGGGCGTGCAGGAAGATTCTGGTATCAGCCTCTTCGTGGTTGCAAGGGCTTAATCCTTCCAGACTTGCAGTTTTGTTGCAGAGAACTTGTTCACCTTTGGTGACGATCACCAAATTGTCTGGACACAACTTCACAATTTTGTCTGCTAGAAACCCAAAGAGCTCAGTCTTGTTATCATCGTCACGCAGGAAGCTTTTCCAGTTAGGTGGTACTTTTGTTTTGTCCGTCACTCTGCGTCTGCTCCCTTTGCCTCGTTTGGATCGTGTTTCACACTTCAGACTCGAATTCAAATAAATGTCAAATACAACGTCTGTCCTCTGAAACTTACTTGAGTAAGCCTGTATCTTAGGAACAACGTCTTGGACAGCATAGTCTTCAAATGTTTTTGATGCCTTTGGAGACAACGAATAAACAAGAGCAGACCCATCAATGATGATAGCATCACATTTGGGCTCTGTGTCTGGAGGAGAAATGAGCGGTGCGCTGGTCATAGACAAGCGCATAGCAAGTTCATTCAGGAAACCTCAGTGCAGTCGCTGACTTCATCCAATCACAGGCTCTCACAGGCTGGTACTAAGAAATAACTATATAAAACATATCGCGTTTAGCTCTCCCAATATTAAATGATATGCTGGGCGGCGAGATTCATTTTTATCAGCTACCTCTTCAACCTTTCTTCCCACGTACAGGAATCCCGCTGCTCGTAGCCCCGCCCCTCCTACATCACTCTGTAAAGCTTTACATCAATCTGTCAATCTCTTCATCAATCGTGCATCCCAGCATGTTCCCACCACATCAGAGTCACATCGCAATAATTATTACTTTCTTCCCTTGGGCCATGCTGTTTCTACTCCCCATCCATGTTCCCTACCCATTCTGGTTCTCATTGGAAACAGACCCCCTTCACATATCTGCACCTCCCGCTCTGTTAACCTATCAAACCTCACTCTCATTCCCTGTTTATCTAAACCTCCTACCGTCACCACTGACCCCTTTAAAATGGCCCTACTTAATGCTAGGTCCGTTTGCAACAAGCCCTTTATTATAAGGGACTTTTTTAAGTCCCATCAGCTCGACTTTCTCTTTTTAACAGAGACATGGTTAAAAAATAATGACCACATAACTATAAACAAACTCTGCCCCGCAGCATGTTCAGTCATCAGTTCTCCAAGGATGTCTGGCCGCGGAGGAGGCTTAGCGGTTATTTTTTCTAATAGGTTTGCCTGCCGCTCTGTGCCTATTGATCATTTTAACACTTTTGAAGCATTGCTGCTTAGGATAGGATCAGTTAATCCTATCTTTACCTTACTTTGTTATCGCCCTCCATCAGGGTCCAAAAGTGAATTTTTGACTGAATTCTCTGATTTCCTATCTTCCATTGTCACAAAATTTGACAACCTGTCACTTATTGGTGACTTCAATGCACAAATTGATAATACATCAGACAATTTTGCTATGGATTTTATTAATATAACACAATCCTTAAATCTTTCTCAGCATGTTTCAGGACCGACACACGTCCATGGTCATACATTGGATCTGGTTTTCACCCTCGGCCTGAATATTACTACATTGTGCATAGAGGATTCCTTTGTTTCTGACCACAAATATATGAATGAATGAATGAATGAATGAATGGTTTATTTTGGTGCTTTGCAGTTACATTCCATATTCGAAGCCACTGGTTAATAAAGCATGCGGTAATCTAGCACCAAAAAGGTCTAGGCCTGAAGCCGAAGCTTATATTGCCTAGCCTGAAAAAGAAAACAAAATACAATAGAGATAAAGACAAAGAAAACACAAATCAAGTTCGAGGCACCAAAGAGAGAGAGAGAGGAAAAAAAAAACAAAAAAACAAAAAAAAAAAAAAAAAAAACACAAATCACATTTTTTTTCTTTTTTTTTTTCTTTTTCTCTCCCACAATTTAAAACATTTGGATGGAGAACGTCTGAAGATGGAAGGTGACGATCACTAAGCTATATTTGAGTTAAGAAAACTCAAATATAGCTTTGTGTATACTAGTGTCTATGATAATATTTTATAGTTATAATGGTTATAGTAATGGTTATGTTAATAGTGATTATGATAATAATCATGTTTTATAGTAATAGCTTTTTTTATTTATTTATTTATTTATTTATTTATAATGTTTTATAGTAATTGAGAACTTTGTTTTTATAAAGCTTTTTAAATTTGGTGAGTGATGAGCATAATTTGAGCTCGTTGTCCAAGTTATTCCACAGTTCTACCCCTATTATGGATGTGCATCTACCCTTGGTGTTTGTCCTGGCCCATTTTTGTTTTAATACACAAGTCCCCCTGAGGTTGTACTTGGTCTCTCTTGCTCCAAATAGTTGCTGTATGGACGATGGCAATAATTTTTGATTTATTTTATACATAAATACTGCTGTATTTAAATTAACTATATCTTCTAGTTTTAATGCTTGTTTACTAATGAATAATGGGTTTGTATTTGCATAATAATCGGTTTTATTAATAATTCTAATGGCCTTTTTTTGTAGCATGTAAATTGGTTTTGTTATAGTTTTGTATGTGTTTCCCCATACCTCCGCACAGTAAGTTATGTACGGAAGTATGAGGGAGCAGTACAATGTGTGCAATGATTCAGTAGTTACAAAATCTTTTGTTTTATACAATATGGCTATTGTCTTGGAAAGCTTAGATTGTACATGTGAAACATGAGCTTTCCAGTTTAGTTTGCTATCTATAATAACACCTAGAAATTTATTTTCATAGACCCGTTCAATTTCTATATCATTTATTGATAATTTAACTGAGTTATCTATTTTTTTGTTACTAAAGATCATGTATTTAGTTTTGCTTAGGTTCAGAGATAATTTATTGATATCAAACCATTTTTTCAGGACTTCAAGCTCACGTTTCACAGTGTGCATGAGATGGATTAGGTCTTTTCCTGAGGTGTAAAGGCTTGTATCGTCGGCAAATAAGACGCATTTAAGTGATGTTAGTATGTCACATATATCGTTAATATATAAAATGAACAGTTTAGGACCAAGTACAGAGCCCTGGGGAACTCCGTGTGTGATGATTTGTGTATTTGAATCTGTGTTGTTTAAGTGTACATATTGTTGCCTGTTGTGTAGATAACTTTTTAACCATGAGTTTGCTACTCCTCTAATGCCATAGTTCATCATTTTTCTAAGAAGTATACTGTGATTGATAGTGTCAAATGCTTTTTTTAAATCTATAAATACCCCCACTGCATATTCCCTCTCATCTATGCTACTTGAAATAGCTTCTACTGCTTCCATCACTGCCATCGAGGTGGACATGTTGGCTCTAAAGCCGTATTGGTGTTTACTTAATAATTGGTGTTTATCTATGAAGCTGTCTAGTCTTGTTACAAATAATTTCTCAAGTATTTTAGAGAATTGTGAGAGCAAAGAAATGGGTCTGTAATTGTTAAATTGATGCCTATCTCCGGTTTTATGTATAGGGATGATTTTGGCGATTTTCATGGCTGTGGGAAAAATACCAGTCGTGAATGATAGATTGCAAATGTATGTAAATGGTGTTACTATATTGTCTATAATGCTCTTGACTATTGCCATGTCGATATTATTACTGTCAGGGGACTTTTTATTCTTTAAGAGTGTGACTATATTTATTATTTCTACATCGGTTACACTGTTTATAAACATGGAGTGTGGATTTTGTTGAGATTTTGCCGCTTTGTTCTCTAGCTCCTGCACGTCTATGTGGTCTTTTATTTCATTTGCAAGGCTAGGTCCAACATTAACAAAGAAGTTGTTAAATTCATTTGCAATTGTCTCGGTTGAATTTATAACACTGTTTCCTTTTGTAAAATAACTAGGAAGTTCGGCTTTGCGCGCACCTTTTTTTATTATACTGTTTAGTATTTTCCATGTGGCTTGTATATTTCCCCTGTTTTGTTCAAGCTGTTTATGATGGTAGTTCTTTTTATTTAATCTTATTGAGGGCTCGCTTCCAGCGAGACCTCTATGTTCTCCACTTTTTATATTTATTTATTTTTTTTTTTATTTATTATTCCGCCCCTTTTTTCGATTGCCTACTACTTCCACATACTTTATGCTAGAACTTTCGTTCAAACTTTAAAACGTTCGGCTTCATGCAGTTCGGTGTGCTTAAATTTTGTTTTTCAAAATTCTTTATACTTTTTTCACTATTTCACTTTTTCACTTTTTTCAGGCGTGTGTGGCACAACTCCATATTTGGAGATGCCTGGAAATGCCTGAATTTTTTTGTGCTCTCGTAACTCCGTCATACTTTCACTTTGAAACTCCGTTCCAACTTCAAAATGTTCAGCTATCTTTGAACTTTCATTGCCCGGTAGGTTATTTTGGACAAAAATCTTTAGTTTTCAAGATATTTAACTTTTTCACTTTTTCAGGTGTGTTTGGCACAACTCCATATTTGGAGATGTCTTTTCCAGGCCTGGATATGATACAATGATACAATGTATTTGAATACAATGTAGCAACTGTCACACACACGCGCGCGCATGCACGCACACACATGCTCTTGGGACAGGCATGCCCAAATACACGCACACAGACAGACATTTCTGCCTGACTTACACAGCATGTTAGCATTAACATGTTAGCATGTTAACATTAGCTTTAGCTATTGAAAGCATTGACATGATCTGTTGCTATTGAAAGCATTGAAAACACTGTAATTGATTGCAGGTCAACTGTTACACACGTGCCAAATTTACCTTAGGTTATAGGTTTGTAGGTAACCAAATGGACTCTTACAGGTCTTTAATAGCATAAACCCCACCCCCTCTGTCTTCCAATTGGCTGGTCTTTACACAGCTATAACTTGGTTTTGGAACATGCTACCGCCTTAATATTTGATAGATGGACGCACTGAGCCAATAGGAACAAGTTAGCATTATCAGCATTTTCACAATACTTAGCATTATTAAGTATACTTAGCATTAGCATTCCTTAGCATTATTAGTATTTTCACAATAGTTAGCAATACTTAGCATTATTATCATTACTTAGCATTAGCTAGCATTATTAGCATGCCTTAGCATTACTGGCATTACTTAGCATTGTGAGAATTTTCACAATACTTAGCATTACTTAGCAGTATTGCCAATATTTAGCATTAGCATTGCTTAGTATTATTACCATTTTCACAATACATAGTACATTACTAACTATAACATTAATACTAACTATAGCATTAGCATTACTTAGCATTATTAGCATTACTTAGCATTATCAGCATTTTCACAATAGTTAGCATTACTTAGCATTATTATCATTACTTAACATTAGCATTAGCTAGCAATATTAGCATTACTGGCATTACTTACCATTATTAGAATTTTCACAATACTAAGCATTACTTAGCAGTATTAGCAATACTTAGCATTAGCATTACTTAGCTGTGGTTGTGGTGAATATGTCAGAGTTAAGTGTAACTATGTTTTCCAGCCTGCCATTCGTCTCAAACATGGTGGGTGGTCTTTCAAGAATTTAATAGATTATTAATGTAACATGTTAACCTTAGCTTTAACTATTTTACTTTTCTCTGTAGAAAATCTACTTTTTCCACCTTTTTCACTCATTTTACTTTAAATCTTTTTCTCATGTACATGTTTTATAGTCCTTACTTTGATTGGTTCAAACAAAACAAGTACTATGTTGGTTGGGTATAAATTTCATTTATATTATTCTACTTGCTATACAAGTTCATGTTTGCAGACAGATTTATTAAAACAACATTGATATTCATTCAACAACAAATTAAGGCACCAGAACATTTTAAGGAAGAACATATGAAATAAATAATACACTTCAATTTACAATTCAGGCATTTAGCAGATTAAACAGATTAAAGTTTACAATTTAAGCAGAATTTACAATAGACTTTACAGTATACTAGTACAGTGTTTTTATATAATAGATAATAAGTGTATAATAAAAAAAGATAAGTATAATAAAAAGAATCTGTACTTAGACAAACACATAAAAACAATGACAAACAATCCAAAGGTTTTCTTTTCTCAAAATGTAAACAAATGGATTACCAACCCTAGAACCTAACCTTAGTAAACCAAGCAGAAAATTTCTCTGTAGTGTTATCTAAATTATTATTATCCCTTTTAACTTATACCAAATTAACTTGTTTTTTAGTCTATACTAAAAATAGTTTTTAGTATATTTTTGAATCTAAATGAAATGAACTTTTTTTTGTTTTTATTTTAATGATTTTAATTCCTATTCTATAAAATTGTAGAAATTAAATCCTGATAATCCTGTTAATATTTTAACAGGATTACCACACACACACACGCACGCATGCACGCACGCACACACACACACACACACACACACACGCACGCACACACACACACACACACACACACACACACACACACACACACACACACATACCACCCCCCAAAAAACAACAAGACTGGTGAAATTCCTAGTGGCCCCCCACAATACATCCAGTCACTTGATTAGCAGCAGGTAGTTGTGCGCAAACCAAGAACCCTGTAGCGATGTCTGAGTAGTTTTGTTGGCCAAAAACAAAATGGCCCCTTCGCTCTCCTGAGCAGGAGAAATAAAACAAAGGTACCTTAGTGTGACAGATGTGACATGTCTGTAAGACGGTTCGGAGGCCCACAGCATCATACCACTCCCGACCACGATAACTGTACAGCAGGCAGCAGACAATCCACTTGGAGCACACCGACCGGCAACCCCACAGCAGAATCCTCTCTCCTCCTGTCTCGACGCACAGCAGAAGAGGGTTTCTGCACTGTCCCTTAGCTCACCCGTCGTCTTTATGGGTTAGTGAGACCCGGCAGCCAAAAAGTCACTCGTCAGTTGCAGCAGGTAGTAGAAGTGTCGGAGCGGTGAGACAAGGTGCAGGATTGAGTGGCATCCTCTGGAACAGTGACTGGCATGTTCTGGAACTTTGTTGTTACCTGCTGCAGAAAAAAAGAACACATAATATGCATATGCATTGTTCATCGTTGCGAATTAAATAGCCACTAAGGGGCAGTGTGAAGCTTTTCATAGTTTGGTTGATACCTGCTGTAAAACACACAAGGACACATAGTATACATATGAATTCTTCATTGTTGCAAGTTAAGTAGTGGATGCTTCATCGTATTACGTTGACTGTAATACATTTTAAATGGAAATAACTTACATGTAGCGGAGAAGGTAGAGTATTATAGGCTTTCTAGTAGTGTGTTCTTGTTTGTGGGAGGGGTGGGGCTATCATCCTTGCTGCCCTCATCTGTTACTCCTCTCAAACCAAGACTTGTGGTGTTGTTACAGATAGCTGTAAATAGCATTTGGTTATTTACAAAATAAGCATTGGACTCACAGTCGAAGGATTACAATGCAATACATTTATTATGCCATGGAAACAACTTACTTGTCTTTAATCAGGGGCTACAGAGTGGATGGGCTGCCATGTGCTTTCTCATGTTCAAATAGACTGGGGCACTGTGAAGCTTTTCATAGCTTGGTTGATACCTGCTGTAAAACACACAAGGACACATCGTATACATATGAATTCTTCATTGTTGCAAATTAAGAATGCTTCATCGTATTATGTGGATTGCAATACATTAAAAAAAACTTACGTGTAGCAGGTAAGGTGGAGTATGGGCCTCTATGTAAGGGTGGATAGGCTGTCAAGTGGTGTGTTTTTGTTTGTGGGAGGGGCGGGGCTGCCATCCTTGCTGCCTTTATCTGTTGCTCCTCTCAAACCAAGAGTTGTGGTGTTGGTTGGAGATAGCTGTAAATAGCATTTGATTATTTACAAAATAAACATTGGACTCACAGTAGAAGGATTACAATGCAATATATCTAGCATGCCATAGAAACAACTTACTTGTCTTTAATCAGGGGCTACAGGGTGGATGGGCTGCCATGTTCTGTCCATCACTCTTTCTCACGTCCAAATAGATTGTGGCACTGTGAAGCTTTTCATAGTTTGGTTGATACCTGCTGTAAAACACACAATGACACATAGTATACATATGAATTATTCATTGTTGCAAATGAAGTAGTGAATGCTTCAACGTATTACGTATGTGGATTGCAATACATTTAAAAAAAAAACTTACGTGTAGCAGGTAAGGTGAAGTATGGGCCTCTATGTAAGGGTGGATAGGCTGTCAAGTGGTGTGTTTTTGTTTGTGGGAGGGGCGGGGCTGCCATCCTTGCTGCTTTTATCCATTGCTCCTCCCAAATCAAGAGTTGTGGTGTTGGAGATAGCTGTAAATAGCATTTGATCATTTAGCAAGTAAGCATTGGACTCACAGTAGAAGGATTACAATGCAATATATTTGTCATGCCATGGAAACAACTTACTTGTACGTATGTACTTACTTGGGAGCTGCAGGATGGATGGGTTGTGACAGGTCACCGACTGTGCAGTCGGTGGGGGGGGGGGGGGGGGGGGGGGGGGGGGGGGGGGGGGGGGGGGGGTCCTATTTCTGTCTCGTGGTGGATTTGAGTCCACCCCTCTTTCTCTGGTTCAGAGGGAGGATGGGGCAGCGAGGCCAGTTGGTGGAGCCTGGCTGCAAGGGAGGACCCCCCACCCCGTTGATAACATTGTACTGTAAATATGTAAAAATTAAAATCTGAAAATTATGTCTATTATAATATGATGAATGCACAATGATGTCTATAATATAATGATGCTGAATACAAATGTGTCTCTTAAAATACATGATTATAATAATATAATAATAAATAATTACTACTTCCTATCAGATGTTGGCTGTTTGTTTATTTGACAAGAAATAATAATAAAATAATAATACAAAATATAAAAAATAAAAGATATATATAAAAAATAATAAATAATACATATGGCCAGTAGCACATAATTTGACATGTAAAATGAAAGAGTCATACTTTTAAATATATGTACACATTGTAAGATAATACATGATTATAATATAATAAATAATTAAATGCATTGTTCTATATGAATGTTCAGACATGACTTGTAAAAGTACTTCCTATCAGATGTTGGCTGTATGTTTATTTGATAAGAAATAATAATATAATAATAATAAATATAAAAAAAATAAAAAACATAACAAATAACAAATAAATAATAAATAATAATACATTAAATAATAAATTGTTAGCCAGTAACACATAATTTGACACGTGACTGGACACAATGCAGCGGACGAGAGACGAAGATGTGGTCCAACAGGGTGTTCTTGTCCGTTGTGACCGCTGTGATGAGCTGTACGTATCCTCTTGATTCAAACATCTCGAGTATAGCATGTGCCCCACCGGACAGCAAGTTCTCGTTGAAGTCGCCACAGACGATGATTGGTTGATGATCCGTGATGTCTAAAGACTCCAAGAGGTTTTTCAGGTTACATTAAATAATAAATTGTTGGCCAGTAACACATAATTTGACACGTAAAATGAAAGACTATTATAAATATATGTACACGTTGTAAGATTTAACAATACAAGTCGATATCATTAATGATTGTTACTCTGAGCTACTGAGACACGCTAGAGGTTATTACACAGTACACAGGGTTGTGGTAACTGTGATAGGTCCGTAATACCCCTGACTGGACACAATGCAGCGGACGAGAGATGAAGATGTGGTCCAACAGGGTGTTCTTGTCCGTTGTGGCCGCAGTGATGAGCTGTGCGTATCCTCTTGATTCAAACATCTCGAGTATAGCATGTGCCCCACCGGACAGCAAGTTCTCGTTGAAGTCGCCACAGACGATGATTGGGTGATGATCCATGATCTCTAAGGACTCCAAGAGGTTTTTCAGGTTTGGCAGGAACTGTCTCAGGCTGTAGCTTGGAGGTCTGTAGACAGTAGCAATCACTGCGTTCACCGGGGCTTCGACTCTGACAACCACAAACTCCAGGTCAGTTACATTATGTATGTACTGCTTCTCACGGGCTCGAATGTTGTTCTTCACATAAACGGCAACTCCACCCCCGCTAGCGTTGGCCATGCAAGGATTGTTCGTGTAGGAAACGTGCCTGTTCCGCTTAAACATACTGTAGCCTTCCAAATGGAGTTCCTCGGCAACAAATGATCCTTGCAGGTGAGTTTCCGTGAGACACAAGACATCTGCTAGACCCAGCTCGTGATGACTCTTAATGTCGCCGATGTGAGGTGCCAGTCCTTCCGTGTTATGATGGATGATGGTGAGAGTGTCGGGCCTGTTCAGTGTTTGCGTGCTGTGTGCGAGTGGCATCATGTCGTCCAAGTGGGCTTGGGTCATCCTCTCGAGGCCTGCGGTGACTTCAGGGTTGGCGTAGATTTTAGACTCGTCCATGCCGATGATGTGCATTCCGCTGAGAGATGTCACCCTGCTGAGAGCCACGTAAGCCATGCCGGGTTCGAAAATCGTCTTCAGGGACACCACAGCAGTTGAGGTGGTCATGCCTTGAACTTTGTGTATCGTGCAGGCAAACGCGAGCTTCAAGGGAAACTGTCGGCGTACTGCGTGCTTCAGAGTTTCCTCGACCCTCTCTATGTACACAACGTTATCGTCTCCTCCGGGTGCTTTATGACGGTGCCTCTGTCCTGCGTTTCTGTTGTCCAGCTCAAGCCCAAGCATTGTTGTATACACAGCGCCGTCTTGCTCACAGGTAACCATCCGGACAATTTTACCAAACGTGCCGTTAACAAGTCCGTCGTCCACATCGATGTTTCTGGTGATCATAACGCGGGCGCCGATAGCAACTTGCAGCGTGTCTGGTAAGTCGTGCTTGGTTCCGCGACATGGTTTTGTCTGTCTGGCCATTCTTCCTGAGGATCTGTCCTTTCTGTAGTCATCTGCGTCAATGTCTGTGATGTCCGAATGAAGCAGAGCTAACGTTTTTGCGTTGTGTTCATTGACCTCCTTATTAGTGGAAAAGATGTGAAGTACGTCATTTGGGCAAAGTTCCGGTACGGTGACGGCTCGTGAAAGCAAAGCTCTGTCTGATTCACGCAACGTTTCCTTCTTTTGTTTCACACGGATCCTGTTCAGCGTCTCAGCGTAAGCGATGTCGTCTTTCTGGCGCATGATCTCTGTCAATGTGATCATCTGAAATCGGTCTTGCCAAAGGTCTATCTCGCCCGGTTCATGGACACAGAGTGGCTTAGCTTGTGAAACCGGCGAGAGCTGATAGAAGTCTCCGACAGTGAGTACTGACATTCCTCCGAAAGGATGTTGACTTCCTTTGATTTGTTGTAGTCTGTGATCTACATAGGCGAAGATTCTCTTGGAGACCATGGACACTTCGTCGATGACAAGAATTTCAGCATTTGAAAGCTCTGCTCGCACTTCGTCCAATTTGTTGCCAAGCCCTGGGAATGGAAGCTGTATGGATCTGGGTAGCTTAAAGATGGAATGCAACGTTCTGCCTGTAATGTTGAATGCTGCGGTACCCGTGAATGCGGCTAGCAGAACAGTAGGCTTCGAGATGTCAGTTTCCTCACGATTTCTCTCGAGTCTAGACAAGATCTTGGATGCCTCTGCATATAGACATTTTATCAAGTGGCTCTTGCCCGTCCCAGCCCCGCCATTTATGTAGAAGAAGAACGGCTCTGCGGGCAGATTACAAACACGCTTGATGCACCAGTCTCTAACTGCGTAGAATATGCATGCTTGCTTCTGGTTCAGACCTTGATACATTTGGCGCAATACTACAGGGTCTGTATGGGTGATTTGTATCATCGGTGCAGCTGCTGTTGTCGGCTCAACGCTATAGTCTGGGACATCTTCTTGCTCATGCTCGTCGTCCAAAGGTTGTGCTAAGCGCTCTGCGATAGATTCCAACCTCAACAGTTCAGATTCAGGAGCCAGATTACACCATTCATTTTGTATGGGCCCGTTCTGCTCATATTCCTCTATGGCGCTCTGGATTTCATCCCCGTGTTTCTCATATTTGGCCTTGTTTTCTTTGACAATGAGAAATACCGGCTGGAGTTCATTTGAACCAGGCAGCTGAACATAGGCACCCCTGAAGAAGGACTGGTATGTTGGGAAGCGTTCGCTTTTCAGCTGCGAGTCTGCACGGTGTGGGAGGTACAGTTTGAGCAGGTTGCCAAAATGTTCCTCGGGATCCTTTTTCTCTGAGAGGCGGAAAAACTTGATGATGGCTGGTCTCGCCTTTGTTCTTTTCCTCACAAAACCCATCTCATTAACTAGAGGCACAATGTCTGTAAGTGTCTTTTTCTTTCTGCCATAGATGATATCGCAAGTAGCAGAAAAATCAGCCAAGCACATCTCCTCGAAATCTGCTCGTTCAGGTCTCGCGTGGTATTTTTCCATGAGCCCCTTCATCCACACATCCATGCAGTCTGGTGTGGTTTTCTCCAAACGTTTGCGGGGGTAGCTCATTTTCACTCTGTTGTCAGCAGTTGGTACGAAACGGACAGCGCGTGAAGACCTTTTCATTTTCAGTCCACATACACGAGTCACACACTCTTGAGCGCTGACCTCTCTCTTTTTGGTATACGCCTGCATGACTTGCATCATTTCTGCGCGTTCGTCCATGTTGTTGCTGTCTAGATTCGTGTTTTCGATCATTGTTTTGAGATACTCGCTCAACCCGTGCTCGGCTTTGGTGATGTAGGCTGTCATGTACATGATACACGAGTATGCGTTCAGAATGAACTGTATGTCAATATTGGCATCCCAGGCGTCAAGAATATAAGGATTATATGCATTCACCATGCAGTCCTTTGGATCGCGTTTCAGTACAACTTTATTGGAGCCAGACAGTGCTTCGAGAGACTCTGTAAACTCTTCTGTTGTCAAATTGCATGTAGCCAGCAGCTGAGGTAAATCCAGATTTTCGGTATTAGGGTCGTTAAGCATCTCAACAACTGGTTTAAGCTTCTTTTTAGCTGCATTCAACCTGTCAGATGGCGGAGGTCTCGTTATCATAGTCTTACTTGCAGGGGGTTTAGGAAAACCAAATCGGCAGCCAGGTCTTTTATTTTTGTAGCATGAGTGTGAGTGATTTCTGCTGTGTGTCTGAAGCCCTTTAACCTTTCCGTGCATTACTGGTTCGGTGTGTGGGTCAGGCAACCGGGCTGTTACGTACTTGTCAATGAAGTTGCACACGGTCTCGTCAGAGTCTTGATCTAATTCGGGTGCTCCCTCTGCCCATAACATGTAATGCGCATGCGGACTCCCACGGTGTTGCCACTCTAGTCTTAAGAAGAAGTCTACAATCTTACCAAGAGGCTGTGCATCACTCTGTAAGAACTTGAACAATTCATCCACACGTTTGTCAAACATGCGCATTGTCGTAACTGGATTGCTTCGTAATATTTCGCACTTTGTTGCCCAGTCAAGTTCTTCAAAGTTAACCTGCTCACCTTGTTGGTTCTTAATTGCTTCAATCACCTCGGGCCATCTCATCTCTGCAGCAGAAACTGTACCGAACCAAGTGGGTTTTCCTAATTGTCTGATGGTAGCGAACAGATCTCTGGTTGTTTTCTCCCAATAGGCAGGGGTTCCTCTCAGTGGCTGCATGAATCTGATTGCGTCTTTGTTTTGCACCAGTTTCTGAACCTCACGTTTGTCTTGTAACATCCTGGAGGTTATTTTGCGACCATCTCGTGTCACGGCCTTTCCTTTACGCAGTTGTATTTGCATACTGGAAGTAGCCAAATGTATTTCTGTTACGAATTGCGCAAAGAACAGGTAATTTGTATCTCTGGCAAAACGAGTATCTACGGAGAAAAGCCTTGCTTTGAAATAACTGCTGGGTGTCAACTTAATGGGTCTCGCATCGTCAAATGTGTTTACACTAGTGGGGAATTGGACTGGGAATGCCATAGACTCGAGTTTAGGGGTTCTGAAAAAGCTGACCGGCTTATTACCTTCGGCAGGCGCAATGCAGTAAATTCCATCGCTGAATGTTAACAACTCATCTGCAATGTCAATTGGCTGTAGACACGATTCGAGGGCAATGCCTCCTGTGGGTTGGTCACCCTCTTCTTCTGTATCGTTTGACTGCCCTTGTTGTTGAATGTCATTACCGGAGAGGATATCGACACGTTGTTGCTCAGCTGCAGGGCTATCGTGTGGCTCATTCAGTGCGTTTTGCTCACACCTGTCAATGTCCATCAAAGCGTCATCGTCGTACTCATCACCCTCCATGACATCATTCATTTCATCGTCACTGTCTTCCTCGTCGTTAACTGTCGGGTCACACAATTCGGCCTCGTCTCTGATCGTTATGTCTTTATACTCTGGGTGAATTTGTTTCAAAGTGCGCAGCGCCTTTAAAACTTTAGACCAAGTGACAACCTGGAACAGTTGATGTCCTTTGAAGCGCAACCGCCTCTTCAACTTTACTCTCATCACTTGAGATTCACTTTGAAGTCTGGGTAACGTGTTGACAGTCGTCTCTACTTCGGAAGGCACACAAACCACATTACCACATAGTGCTCTCTGCTGGCCTTTGGGGAGAGGTATGATCTTAGCAAATGTTAGGTACTTGGAACATATATGCCTCTCCAATATGTTAAGATCGGACAATTCGGGGGGGATTTCTGCCAGTTCCAAATTATTAGCAATAGCAAGCTTTGGCATGCGTCCTCTTTTAACATGGTCGTGGCAGGTGGAGCAGATCCATTCTTTCTTCCTCTCATCGGGCACTGTGCATTTACCTGAATTGCTGCATTCATCATTGCAAACATGAACGTATTTTCCTGTCAAGCACGCAGACACGACATGTGGGTTTTTGACGTAGTCTGTCCTCTTGCACTCTATTTTTCGATCCGGGAACAATGTTCTGTGACACACTGTGCAGACATAAGTGGGGCCATGTTTTATTCTTTCTCTAAAAACAGATATGGCTTCTTGCATTAGAATGTTACGTATGTGTGCACGCAATGCATCTGCTTGCCGGTATTTTTCTATTATTTTCCGAGTGCAACGTGCCTTAAAAAGGTGTCTATATGATTGGTCACTGTGGTACTTTTTAGAAATGTAAGCATTACAGTTCTGTAAATGGCGTCGCCTGAAATCTGGGTCCTTTTTGTACCTCTCTTGATTGATTTGTTGCATGGTCTTAATATGTTTGACTCTAAATTCAGCATTATTTCTGTATTTCTCTTGCATCCTTTGTTTCATGGTCTTAATATGTTTGACTCTAAATTCAGGATTATTTGTGTATTTCTCTCGCATGCTTTGTTTATGTTTGAGGTTAAATTCAGGATTTTTTGTGTATTTCTCTCGCATGCTTTGCTTATGTTTGAGGTTAAATTCAGGATTTTTTGTGTATTTCTCTCGCATGCTTTGTTTGTGTTTGAGGTTAAATTCAAGATTATTTGTGTATTTCTCTCGCATCCTTTGTTTATGTCTGCGGTTAAATTCAGGATTGTTTGTATATTTCTCTCGCATCCTTTGTTTCATGATTTTAATATGTTTCAGTTTCAATTCAGGATTATTTTTGTATTTCTCTCGAATACTTTGTTTATGTTTTAGTCTAAATTCAGGATTATTCATGCATTTCTGTTGAATGATTTGTTTCTTTCGGAGTCTATAAGATTCATATTTAGCATACATTTTCCTTTCTTTCAGGTTTTTTGCTTTCTTTCTCTGTATTCTTTTTTGTAGCTTTATGTCCATTTTTTGTTTTTTCATGCCAGTTTGTTTTTCCACCTGATCAGCTTCTGCTTTCCTCTTACATTTCTGTCTTCGTCCTTTGGGCAATTTTGACAATTGTGCCATCTGCTCCTTTGTCATATTTGTGATTGGGGGGTTAGAATCTGCACTGTGATTGCACATGACATTACAGTGTTGGTGGTCAACAACAGCAGACATTATGTCAACGTCCGGTTCACTCACAGTTGATAATAAAGCACTGTCATCAATGCACTCGATGTTGCTGGTGTTATAGACATCACTGCTTTCTTGGTTGTCACTGTGGAATTCGGGCGTGAGTTCATGTGATGATGTAGGTAATGTTTCAAACTGTTCTGCAATCACATTGGACATTTCCGACAATAAATGTTTAGCCAGCCTGTTTTCATGACATGTGGTTGACGTTGTTGGAATTTCTATTCCAGGCTGTGTTGACAGGTCAGTGTAGTCGTCAATAGTGCCATCACTGCTATTCAGGTTGTGAAATACTACAGGTCTGAGTTCATATTGTGCTATAGGTACCGTCTCAACCATCAGGTGGAACTCAACGATCCTGTTGGCCATATCTTCCAACTCTGTGAAAGTAAGCATTACAGCAGTGCCTGAAACATCACCATTGATATCACGAAGCAGAAGTCCATCAGGACCTCTAGGGTGTGGATCAAAATAACCAAATGTTCCTGATCTGTTCCTGAACACAGCGATCACTAGGTTATGCAAAAACAACAGTGCATAGTTCGCTTTGGTTAACACATGTCTCAGTCCTGCTTTTAGGTTTACAAATGTGCCATACGTTGCATCAAGCTGTCTTACGTGGTACTCGTGGTTGCGGCCAGACACATGGTTGGGTAATTCATCTGAAGCGAGATACTCACTAGCCTCTGACTTCTTTATAGTTTTCTGTCCAGGTCGGAGATTTTGTAGCTTTTGTAAATACTCGATTTGGGCTTTTTGATCTAACAGTTTCTTCACGTTTCTGTACATGGCGTCACCCTTTTCCAATATAACATCGAGATGTGCTGCTGTGATGTGTTCAATCTCATAAAGAAATGCCAGAAATACTAGCGAATTACAAGCACACTGATTATTCCTTGACTTCTTCTGGTATTTGATGCTGGCTTGACTATGAGATGCTGCAACAGTTGAATGTTTTGCTTGCCTATTTGCATTGTTTGTGCCGTAGAGTTCTGCGTTTGATGTTGTCAGGTTGACAGTGTGAAATTCCACAGGCGTGAGTTCATATTGGCATGTATATCGCGTCTCGTATATTATGTGGCACGCAACAATCCTGTTAATCATATCTTCCAAGTTTGAGAAAGTAAGCATTACGGCCGTGCCAGTGTGTATGTTATATGCATCAGCTGGTAACCCATTAGGCTGTCTAGAGTGCGGATCAAAGAAACCATATTTTCCTGAGCTGTTCCTGAACACAGCGATCACCAGCCCATTCATCGTCAACAACGCATAGTTCACGTCTGTTAACAAACAGCAAAGTCCTGCTGCTAGATCGAGAGAGTCTTCTGCAAAACCAGGCGGGGGGTCACCAAATGTTCCGTGACGCGGATCATGCTTCGTTACGTGGTAGTCATGGTTGCGGGCAGAAACATTGTCGGGCAGTTCGTCTGTAGCGAGGTGATCACGAGCAACTGTTTTCCTCACCTCCTTGTACATGCTGTCACCTTTTTTCAATATGAGATCCAGGTTTGCTCCTGTGATGTGCTCATTCTCATGAAGAAATGCCAGAAATGCTAGGGAATTACAGGCACACTGCTTATTCCTGGAATCGGTAGAATATCTCCTGCTATTTTGACTGTGTGATGCTGTGACACACACCTCATCAGGTTGGCTTTTGTGTGGAATAGGGTTAGATATTCCTGGCACATGTTTAACTTTAGACACCTTTTTTACGGCATCGGAGTAAGACCTCTTTCCTAATAGTGTCTCATTGGGTTGGCTTTTGTGTGGAATAGGGTTAGGCATTCCTGGCACATGTCTAACAGTAGGCACCTGTTTGACAGCATCGGCGTAAGGCGTCTTTAATGGTGCTGTTTTGCTGTGTGGCACACTTTGATGATGTTGACCTGCTGCCTCTATGTAAGGCATTACATCTTCCTTAACATACTGGTCAGCTAAAGCAGACAAACGCTCTTTATACCACTGTGATTTGCCTTTCTCTTCCAGCCCATCCATGGGTCTTAAACGGGCAAGATTCTGTCTCAAATTGTTGGCTACACAGTATTTGTGACAATGCGTTTTCGTATCATCCTCCTGCTTGCTCACAGGTGGTGATGCAGCAGCAGCAGCAGTACGCTCAGTGTTGGTGTTAGAATCTGCACTCACATTAGACATTTCTGGGGAATGCTTACTTGCAACGTGTGCGTTAATGACAATTGTGGGTGACGTACTTGGTCCAGATGCTGCAACGCTCACATTGTCAGATGCCTGTGGCAGATGTGCAACTTCACAGCGACTAACCTTTTTGACAGCATCAGCGTAGGATTTCGGTTTCACGTCGTTGCAGCTGCGGGGAACATCCATTTGTTGACCTTGTGCATTGTCAGATGGTTCCAACTTATTTGCCCAGTATTGTTTTCTAGCTTTACTCTTTGCACCTTTACGTGGCATGTTTCAAGTTTTGTTCTTGTAAGGCTATACACTAGAAAACTTTAGATATGCCTTGCAAATGCGTTACCTTCACACAATACGGTAAACAACACAGTAGGCTGTGGTTCACGAACAAGACACGCAGAAAAAATATGGTACCAGACGTGAACTGTAGTTTCACAGAATGATTCGTAGTAGGCCTATAACAGATGTGAGCTAATCAAAACCACTATGCAGCTGTTGTTCACTATGATACTACAGTAGGCTACCAAAATACACTTGTAATATATCTCACTTTCTAAACAGTGAACGGTTATAAAAGAGGAATACTTGTGTAAAAGTGGTAAAGGCTTCCAGTTAATCACCAAATATGGTCTGTTAATAAACGTGACCACAGATATGAACAGTACCCAAGATAACCAATCAATTAGGCAGCAGACGGAGTTCAAATATAGATATGAGACACCTTTGTAGATTTACTATTTGACCAAAGATTAAACCCTGTATAAACTGTAAACTTAGGAATGTGGGGCTAAGTTTAGTTTTGAATCAATTACAAAGTGACAGGTCTATATGCTACTCAAAACCACTATGCAAATTCAATCACTGAGGGTTATTTACTATAGTTCCAATAGACGTCACACCCCCACGTGTATTACACAACGTACAGCAGTGTTAAGGCTTTACTTTACTAATTAACAAAACAGAACAGATGTGATAAAATGCCCGACTAATCACAGAATACGAGCTGTTTAATGCAATAAATGTTACCACAAAAATATGAACCAGTCAATTCAATCACTTCTATATTAAGGCAGCAGATGCAGTTCAAATATAGATATAAATCACTACCTTTTGTAGATTCAGTATTTGATCAAAGGTTAAACTTTGTATGCTTATGTTGTTTTGTATTAATGCAAGTGATTCAATATTTTAACACAGGAATAAAACTTTGTAGTTGCCTACTGACTAGTCACGTCGATTGAATATTCAGTGAATAGCAATAGCTTGACAATATAGCGATGGATTATATGCACTTCAAATAGAGCAGTTAGTTCAGTTGATCTAACACTGCTCAATAGAACCCTCTTTTACTATGCAATTTATAAAAGAACCTGAGCAACAAAACACAGTTTGGAACTGCTACATATAGTATAGACTATAAAAATGCAAAGAATATTTCTAAGCAGTTTGTGATTGTGTGTGTGGCTTTGATGATCCTGGTCCAGTGTGTGCGCAGTAGTCTCCTCCTGGTCCAGTATGCAGACACCAAGCTGATGAGTTGACGATGGGCTCGGGTCCAGATAGATCAGCAACAGATGAACAATGAATAATATATATGTACAAACTATATCAGTCAGGAATGTGGAAACAATAGTGTTATATTATTGTTATGTGGATGGATGATTAACCACACAAGGATCAAAATTGGTTTGCAAGTGTTTGCAATAGATAAACAAACAAGGTGGCTGACCAATTGGGCCTGCACCCACCGTCAATGTGTGTGTAAATAGGTATGGTCTGGTTATGTTTTGCAATACAAATGTCTGAGATAATGTGTGTGCAAGGTGTATGTCAGTTAAATATCAAGAATGGATTTCAAGGAGGTTTCTCCTTGAAATTGGAAGTTGCTCAAAAACGAGGTTGTTCAGAGTTCTTAAAAAAGGAGTTCATAAGAAAGTTTCTCAAAGAAGAGGGGGTTTTGGGGTTGTTGTAAAATATGGGCAGAGCCGGTATTTTGATGGTGTACCTCAAGTCAAAACCGTCTCTGAATGAAATGGGCAGAACAAGTATTTGATGGTATACCTCAATCAAAACTTGTCTGCGAGAGAGAGAGAGAGAGAAGAAATTACGGAATTTGATGGTATACTTCCGTCAAAACCGTCACTTAATGAAATGGGCAGAACAAGTATTTGATGGTGTACCTCAAGTCAAAACTTGTCTGAGAGAGATAGAGAGAGAGAGAGAGAGGGAGAGGGGAGAGACAAAAGGCAGAGGTAGAGACAGCAGGGTTTGGGGGTATTGGGTGGAGAGAGACAGGATCCACTCGAACCCGGGTTCACTGTAGCAGGTATACCTGAAAGAAAGAATATCCATGAGTCCACAGTACGCAAGAATTTAGGCTTAGAAAAGACATGATACCAGATTTCTTTTCTTTACATCATTGCATAACTGAGGAAAGAAGCAGACAATACAGTGTTGGACTCCTGGCTGTGACAATTTAGAGGTCAATAAGCAGGTGTTCTGCTGGAGTTGCGCATCTTTTTTAAGTTAATTGAACGACAGTGGTGTTTGCCGAAAATAGCAGACCTACTAGCTCACAACTTGGCCATCTGGTTATCAGAAGGTTCATCACTTTGTCTCCCGGTCTGTGTCAAAGCGGCCACAACAACAGCGTTTGATCCAAAGCAATAAATCTACGCTTTCACAACATGTCATGTTGTGAAGTTGTTGTAACACTATATTGGTTAATCACACAGAGCGAAAGGGGTTAACATTTTTGTTCAAAATGATGCATGCGTACGTGTGTGTGTGTGTGTGGTTGTGTGTGTAGTGCTTTTATTCTACCTAAATAGAAATATTGTAAAACTACGTTCAGTGTTAATAGCTTATACTTACTCAAAGTGCAGCTCAACAGCAACCAGCTAAGTCTGTAGAATGAAAAGTAGAGAGAAATTCTGCAGTTACTTAATTATATTCCTGTTGTTCGTGTTGTCAATACACCATTTACAATAATTTCCAGGTTTCAAATTGTGCACATTGTTTACATCGTTTTATAACCCCCCCCCCCCCCCCCCCCCCCCCCCCCATGAAAGGTAATATAAGTGGTTTCCATCAGTGGTCTATGGACCACCAGTGTTTGAGAGAGGTCCAGGTGGTCCCCAGGCTAAGTGGTGGAAAGTTGGTAAACCAGATGTAACTGGACTCTTGCGGGTCCATTTGGTTTCATGTTTACACAACTAGAGAATGTAGAAGATTAATGGTCATTTTGATCTGTATGTTTGTTTGTTTTGTTTCCCAAATCCAGCCTGAAATAGTCAATTGTGGCTTAAATGCCAAATAAATAGTGGGCCCTGGTACAAAAAGATTGAAAGCCCCTGCTTCCTATGAAAAACTTTAGAGTTTCAGCCCATGCCATTCTAGTAGGGCTGGCTAAATCTGGCCCTGGGATCCAGCCTGATTCGCCGCATTCCACACATCTGAAGTCACTTTGCAAATCAGAATAGCTTATTGATATACTCTTAGCATTTAAACTTTAATTCAACCCATTTTAACTTGTGCTGATGGATGGTCGATATCTTAATGTTCAGGTCTAATAGCACACACATGCTAAAATGACTCCACACTACTCAGGCAATAATATAGGCTTAGAAAATATATTACTTTGTTATATCTGGGGTAAAGTTAAGTGCTATACCATTTGGCACTCAAACTTCATTTAAAATCCAATACTTGTTTTTCAAATTAAATATCTGTTACAAATTCTCTGGGGCCCACAGTACTGGCTGTAGTGTAAAACTTTCTTTAAAGGGTTAGTCAGGATTTTTTTTTTAAACTTAAGGTATGAAATTCTGTCCATTAATAGTGGTTTCAACTATATTAATTGATTGCCAGAGTCCTGTGGTGGGAGTTTTGCTCTGGTTTTGGTCAATATTAAGTAGTTCTGGTCATTTAGTGTCCCTGGGGCCACGCACTAAAAGTAAATGAATCCACAAAACTAACGTAATTTGTTTTGTTGAATTATTTCTAAAATAATAGGACCTCAATCGTTCATTTTTGACTCCCCTTTCACATGGAACTACTTTTTGGGCGTCGTGATATGGACACAAAATACATAGTTCCGTGTGACAGAGGGGTTAAAAATGAACAAAGGGTGTATTAATATTTGAGAAATAGGTCAACATAAAACAAGTTAGTTTTTTGGATTCTTTTACTTTCACTGCGTGGCCCCCAGTGACATCTGCATTTTAGCCACAGAGGACCACCATTTGATTTTGAGTTTAGTCTCTGGGACTAATTTAGGAGACAAACTGGCAAAATGTAGGTCAAAATAGCAATTCTTTTACATTTACTAAATGTGTACATTCTGGAAAATTAGGTAACTCAGATGTTTAAATGAAATCAAATGGACGCGTTTCATTTTACGCTCTCACATCTAAGGGTCCATTTGGTTACCAATGATCCTTTTTAGGAAGGAAGGAAGGAGGACTATCATAGGATGAAAAAAGAGGGTTTTAATATCTCAGGCACCTGTCAACCAATTTTGCCCCAACTCACACCACTATACTAAACTGACACCACTATATTAATGTATTTCATACAGCTTAACTTGGGGAAAAAAATCCGGACTATCCCTTTAACCTTGGTGGGTGGTAACTGGAAAGGTGAAAAAAAAAATCTGTGTGCATAACAGTTTCACTTTAATAGATAGCCTGCAGTTTCTATTAGCTTGAATTCATACTAAAGAATGGTGCCTATTGAGATAGGTTGAAAAGTGGTGAAGTGGCCCTTTAATAAACAATAATAAGCTTGAAAAAATATTTATATACATACAGTAGTTACAGTTCCAAGACGGTAGTTAATTACTTTTAAAATGTGCGAATGTACACTGAATATGGGCAATCTACAACCTTACAACTCACCGTGATGTAGATCGAGGAGGGACGGCCGGACAGGTGATGTGGGACAGGAGTGTGGCGGAGGCGGGGATGAGGGAGAGAGAGAGAGAGATAAGAAAGTGCACACAGGTGATCTACAAGGTCACAGCTATAACACATGTACAATTATGTAAGCAACATATACACAAGTTTGTAGTGGGGTGTATACAAATGGAACCAAATGGACCCGCTAGGGTCCATTTGGTTCCATTTGTACACTCAGAAAAAAAAAAAAGAAAGAAAATGGGCGGAATTCCCCTTTAAGAGGCGTCCCACTACAACACTGCATATACATAGTTGTAAACATTAATAATGGAGAAAATACATCAATAAGTCTCCCATTTATAATGGCATTACTATCTCTGGGATGAATGAATGAATAAATATGAATCTGGGGACCCCTGCATAAGTCTTCAAACGGAACACCACATTTAATGGCATAAATATCTGGGACCACAATTTCATATTTTAAAATCCATTCATCTCTTAAAGTGTACAAATGTAACCAAATGAACCCCAGGTGTCCATTACATAGGGGTCCAGTTTGTTAGATGTGTACACTCAGAGTTACAGACCCTTAAGGGTCCATTTGGTTTCAAACTATCATTTGGCTGGGGACCCCCTGGAACTCCCTCAAGGACCTCTTTGGGGTCCTGCGCCACATTTTGGGCTACCACTGCATTACCGGTTCTGTGTTCGGTCGCTCGGTCGTACACAGGGAATTAAGGGGGAAAAAAGTTTGGACGGAAAAGCATTCTAGTGCCAGAGATGCGACATTGAGGGGTCGGAAAACCGAGCGCTCGAGCGCTGTTTATGCAGCTTGAATAGGGACACACAGGAGTTGTAAATGCATTGTTTTCAAAGGGGCCGGCGACGAATGCAACATGACAGCTGTTTTAAAGTTTTGTATAACTATAGTCTCCACTAACGATCATGGTGTATTACTACAAAATGATTCTGTCCCTATTCTCAATAGAAGTCTGTGTAGAAGAGCCTCCATTGGACCGGCCCCATAAAGAGAACGGAGTTGTCGTAATGTCTCTGTACCAGCATGCGTAGGGGAGCCTGTAGCCTGCTGGCTAGCTTGCTAGCTAAACACGAGCACCGAAGACATAATAACAAATTACTGCATTAAAACGAGGATACACCAATGTTATGATGGAACGGTGATGGTGTCGAATCTGTTGTTAAACAACGTGATGAGCTGGGAAACACCCAATGTGTCCATTACTTATTAAATTGTACAATACACGACTACCAAACAAAAGTTATTACTCACCATATAGCAGCAGGAAGTGAAGTGAGACTTCCCGCGGCGAGACGGTGCAGCATCGATTCCTGTCCCCGATCAGCATTCCAAAACATTTGACTCTTCAGTATTATATCATGGTTTTAAGATAACTGAAACTATTTTTGGCTTATGTAGGCCTACTTAAAATTGATTAAAGGGGAATTCCACCCATTTTCAAGATTTTCAACATGTCATTAGGTTGGTTGGTTGGTTGGTTGGTTGGTTTGTTGATTGATTGATTGACATCAAAGTAGATAATTACAAAATGCACTACTGTAATTAACCAGAAATAATAATAATAATACAATTTCCATTTAATCAGAACGTTTAAAGGTGTACACATCTAAGGGGGAAAAACACACTTGTGTGAAGTGAGGGACATTCTTACATCATAAATTGAAATGTATGCCTGTAAATCAGGCAAATCCAAATATGGAGTGTGTGACGGACATTTCTGTCTGGCTTACATAGTCTTAGGAAAGAGCTGTACTTGTGTATTTGCTTGAGCCCCGCCCCCTTTGCATTCCTATTGGCTGGGCTTTAACCAGCTATAACTCTTGTTTAGAAGATGCTACAGCCTCAAGGTTTGGTACATATATGAAGGTAGCCAATAGGAACAAGCTGTACTTACTTACATGCTTAAGCCCCACCCCCCTCTGAATTCCTATTGGCTGGCCTTTACACAGCTCTAACTTAGGTTTACGACATGCTACAGACTCAAGGTTTGGTAGACGTATTTGGTCAGCCAATAGGAACAAGCTGTACTTGCTTAATTGTTTAAGCCCCGCCCCCTCTGCATTCCTATTGGCTGGCCTTTAAACAGCTACAACTTTGGTTTGCAACATGCTACAGCCCCAATATTTGGCAACAATACTTAGCATTAAGATTACTTAGCATTATTAGCACTTTCACAATAATTAGCATTATTAGCATCATTGGCATTACTTTGCATTATTGACATAATTTAGCATTATTTGTATTTCACAATACTTAGCATTGCTTAGCCTTATTGACACTACTTAGCATTAGCGTTACTTGCCATTTTAGCATTACTTAGCATGATCAGCATTGCTTAGCATGATTAACATTTTCACAATACTTATCAGCATTTTAATATTATTTAGCATTATTGGCATTTTCACAGTACTTAGCATTACCTAGCATCATTAACAATACTTCGCATTAGCATTACTTAGCACCATTAGCATTACTTTGCACTATTAGCATTACCTAGCATTATTGCTGCTATAACTTATATAATTGCAATACTTAGCATTACTTAGCATTATGTTTAGAGGTGTCCTCTGCATTCCTATTGGTTGGCCTTTAAACAGCTATAACTTTTGTTTAGAACATGCAACAGCCTAAAGATTTGGTACATATATTAAGGCAGCCAAGTGAAACAAGCTGTACTTACTTAATTGTCTAATGTCTTCCTATTGGCTGATCTTTACACAGCTATAACTTGGTTTTAGAACATGCTACCGCCTTAATATTTGATGGATGGACGCACTGAGCCAATAGGAACAAGTTAGCATTATCAGCACTTTCACAATACTTAGCATTATTAAGTATATTTAGCATTAGCATTCCTTAGCATTATTAGCATTACTTAGCATTATTAGCATTTTCACAACACTTAGCATTAATAACTATACTTAGCATTAGCATTACCTAGTATTATTAGCATTGCTTAGCAGTATTAGCATTAAAAATAGCATTACTTAGCATTATTAACTATACTTAGTATTAGCATTACTTAGCATTATTAGTATTTTCACAATAGTTAGCAATACTTAGCATTATTATCATTACTTAGCATTAGCTAGCATTATTAGCATGCCTTAGCATTACTGGCATTACTTAGCATTGCGAGAATTTTCACAATACTTAGCATTACTTAGCAGTATTGCCAATATTTAGCATTAGCATTGCTTAGTATTATTACCATTGTCACAATACATAGTACATTACTAACTATAACATTAATACTAACTATAGCATTAGCATTACTTAGCATTATTAGCATTACTTAGCATTAACAGCATTTTCACAATAGCTAGCATTACTTGGCATTGTTAGGATTTTCACAATACTTAGCATTATTTATGCTAGCTTTAAACCATTCAGCTTTATGCAGTGATTCATGCATTGTATACAATGTAGCAACTGTCAAACACACGCACATTATTGGCATTAATTAGCATTTCACAATACTTCGCATTGCTTAGCCTTATTAACACTACTTAGCATTAGCGTTACTCAGCATTTTAGCAATTCTTAGCATGATCAGCATTGCTTAGCATTATTAACATTTTCACAATACTTATCATTAGCATTTTAATATTACTTAGCATTATTGGCATTTTCACAGTACTTAGCATTACTTAGCATTAGCATTATACTTAGCCTTCACATTAGCTAGCATACTTAGCATTATGATTACTTAGCATTGTTAGCATTTTGGCAATACTTAGCATTACTTATGCTAGCTTTAAACCGTTCAGCTTTATGCAGTTATTCATGCTTGTATCAAACTTTTATAGTTATTTTTACTCTTTTCAACTTTTCATTTTTTTCCACTTACTTTTTTCCCTCACTTCACTTCCTCAAACATCATCACATTCAGCTTGATGCATTTATTCATCCTTTTACTTTTCACTCAGTTTACTGTTTTTCCTCTTTAATATACTTTCTACTGCACATGGTATATATTGCGGCGTTTTGGCGAGCCCTCGCAGTTTCTGCAGGAACTGCCTTTCTAGTTATATTTGTTAATTTGTTTTTATATGTCTTGTATTTAGTTTCTGCTTCATTTGTTCTGTTCTTTAAAAATGTCCTGTAAAGTATATTTTTCTTTTTGCATGCGTTTTCTATACCTTTGGTTATCCACGGTTTTTCTTGCCTTTGAATGTGTCTGTTTTTATGCTTACGTAAGGGACAGTTTTTATTGTATAGGTCAAGAATTGTAGAGAGAAACACTTCGTACGCTTTATTTGGGTCATTTGTTTCGTAAACTTCATGCCAAGTTTGTCTATTTAAGTCCTCCTTGAGGGCAGTGATGGCTTCAGGGGTTCTAGTTCTAGTTAAGAGGTGTGTTGTATTTGTTTTCTCAAGGTCCTTCTTTTTTAAATGATGAAATGTGGCAAAGACTGGGAGGTGGTCAGTAATGTCATTGATAAATATTCCAGCTGTTACTTCGCGCTCAATAGTGTTTATGAAAATGTTATCGATCAGAGTCGCTGTATTTTTTGTAATTCTTGTGGGTTTAGTGATCACAGGGAAGAGGCTATTGCTGTACATAGAATCGATAAAAGCTGTTATATTACTCTTGCCGTGCGGATTTAATAGATCAGAGTTTAGGTCACCGGTTACAATGTGTACTTTATTGTTGTTTATATTACAAAACATACTGTCTAATATATTAGTGAAAGTGTGTAGGCAGGATCCAGGATTTCTGTACACACAAGATATTACAATATTTTTTGATTTGACTAAGTTAAGTTCAATTGTAAGACATTCCATTATATTCTCAATATTGTTAGTGGTACACTTTACTCCGTTATAGTTTAAGTCTGTGTTCACATACATTGCAACCCCTCCTCCTGTTTTGTTGTATCTATGTGATGTGAATAGTTCATATCCATCTAGTTCTACATTGAGCTCCAAGTCGTCGCTCAACCAGGTTTCAGATAGGGCAATGATGCTAAATTTATTAAGATTGGTTAAAAAGTCTTTAATTTCATCAAAATTCTTCTTGAGACTCCTGCAGTTAAAATGTACAATTGAGAATGCATCATCTTGTTTTAAGTTTTTATATTGATCTAATGAATAGTACTCACAGCTATTTGTTAGATTATTATAGTAATTATTTTCTGGATCAATATCATTGCCAATTTCATAGATTTTATGCTCTGTATGTTTGAAGTTAAGAAAGTTATACTGTTCATAATTAGTACCTTCTCCATTTATATCTCTTTTAATTTAGATTTTATGCCTGATACTGTTCCGGTCAGACGACCTATCTACTCCCGCTCATTTAACAGTGATTCAGCAGGTAGATTTTCCTCTGTCTTTGCTGAGCTCAGCAAGGATGAGACCATCATCTCTCCAGATGATACTAATTACCTGGTTACTCGTTTTAATCACCTCTGTCTGTCCACTCTAGATGTAGTTGCCCCTCTCAAAATGAAAAAGAAAACTTCTATTTCATCCCCCTGGATTAATGAAGACATCCGGTCTCTGAAAAGAGAGTGCAGGAAAGTTGAACGCAGTTGGAAAAAGTCCAAATCAGAAGCTCATTTCAACCAAATGAAGGTACTTCTCTCTTCTTTTAACAAAAAAGTTGAAGAGGCTAGAGCCGCTTATTTCTCTAACTTAATCGAAACTAATAAACATAAGCCACAGGTTCTTTTTTCAGTAATAAACACTCTGGTTAATCCATCTGTTCCCTCCATTCCTGTCTTTTCTGACAATGACTGTGAGTTATTTTTATCATTTTTCCTGGACAAAGTAAATGGAATTCGGTCCAATATTACATCCTCCATCCCAGCTGTCTATCCTCCACTAGCCCCTCCTCAAGTTCCTTCACTGTCACAGTTTGAATGTATCTCCTTAGACGAACTCACTCAGACCATCTCACACATGAACTCATCATCCAGCCCTGTCGATATTATCCCCACTTCACTCTTAAAAAATGTGTTTAATAATCTTGGCCCTCTCATTCTTTCCATTATCAATAGTTCAATTTCCTCTGGTTCTGTTCCCAATTACTTCAAACATGCATCCATTCAACCGCTTCTAAAAAAGCCAAACCTTGACCCATTAGTCCATAGCAACTACAGACCAATCTCAAAACTCCCGTTCATATCTAAGGTTTTAGAAAAGGTTGTTTGTAACCAATTAACCCACTTTCTCAATCAAAATGGCATTTTTGATAAGTTTCAATCTGGTTTCCGTCAGAAACACAGCACAGAAACTGCACTACTCAGAGTTTCGAATGACATTCTTTTGAAATCCGATGTAGGAGAATGCTCGGTACTGCTTCTGCTCGACCTTAGCGCGGCGTTCGATACTATCGATCATAACATACTTATTGACAGACTTCAACATTGGGTAGGCTTAAGTGGACTAGCTCTGAATTGGTTTTCCTCCTACCTATCGGGGAGAAGTGTTGCTGTCGCTGTTGACAGCTTTGTCTCCTCCCGCGCCCCTTTAACATGTGGGGTCCCTCAGGGATCCATACTAGGGCCCCTCCTCTTTTCTCTATATATGCTGCCCCTTGGTGCTCTTATAAATTCTTTTCATGGTGTCTCCTATCACAGTTATGCTGATGACACCCAGTTATATTTCTCTTTTAAACCTAAAGATACAAGTAGATTAACTGTCCTTCATGACTGTTTAACAGCCATTAACAGTTGGATGGCAAACAATTTTCTACAGTTAAACCCCAGTAAAACCGAGGTCCTCATTATTGGTCCTGAAAACACCTCTAATGCTATCAAACTCTCACTAGGCCCCCTGGCCGCCAATGTTAAGGACTGCGCACAAAACCTAGGTGTCGTCTTTGATGGTCGCATGAATTTTGAGTCCCACGTTAAGAAGGTCTCCCAATCTTGTTTTTATCACCTGCGCAATATTTCCAAAATCAAACCACTCCTCACTTCCCCTGATTTAGAAAAAATTATCCACGCATTCATCTCGTCACGCCTCGATTACTGTAATAGTCTATATACCTCCCTCACTTCATCTTCCATCCATCAACTACAGCTTATCCAAAACACTGCCGCCAGGATTCTCACTAATACAAATCGTAGGTCCCACATCACACCCGTACTCGCCAGACTTCATTGGTTACCCATTAAATCTAGGATCAATTTTAAAATTCTCTTAACCACTTTTAATGCACTACACGGGCTAGCCCCATCCTATATTTCTGACCTTCTACACCATAAACCAAACTCCAGATCTCTCCGGTCCTCGGACAAGGGCCTTTTGCTTGTCCCCACATCCAAGCTAGTTACAAAGGGCGACCGGGCTTTCTCAGTGGTTGCACCCACTCTGTGGAATGCCCTTCCCCTCTCCATTAAGAACTCGACCTCTGTTGACATTTTTAAGTCTCGTTTAAAAACACATTTATATCGTTTGCACTTTTGCTTGTGATACATTGTTTTTAGTTCTCTGTTGTTCCTGATGTACTATTTTATTCTGTAGGTCTCTTATGTTGTATTTTCTACCCTGTGTGTAATTTATTTTATTATTATTTTATTCTTTTTGACTTTGTACAGCACTTTGTAACTGTGTTTTGAAAAGTGCTTTATAAATAAACTTTACTTACTTACTTACTTACTTACTATTTAAGTAAGTTTGTAAGTTTGTATTGCTCTTCCTGCTTGCTTGCTGCTGCTGCTCACTCTGATACTGCTGTTCTGCTTATGCTTAATCATTTTGCTGCTAACCCTCCTCCACCCCAGCTACCACCTGTAGATTTGGATCTGCCCTTTGGGTACGGGGGATTCGGAGTCCTTAAGGTCAGGACTGTTGCGCTTGATCTGAGTACCCAAAAAGCAGATCCAATTCATCCGCCAAACCATGATAATTATATTGCTTATTTTATATTCAATAAATGAATATTAAACCAGGGGCGGATTTAGGGCTGGGCCTGGGTGGGCACGTGCCCACCCATTTATGAAGTCTGCCCAGGTACGAAAAGAACGAATAAAATATTATTTTTATGATTCTGCGCAACGCCGGCGCAATGCTGAGCAGCTCCAACTCTGCAGCTGCGTAAACACTGCGCAGTGCTGAGCTGCATGATGTCTTTCACTATTCTCTCGGTTCTCTCAGCTCCGTCCACTTCATGGGGCCAGTCCAGCGGCGGCAGTTTGCCCCTAATCGTGCTGCATGAACAGCGCTCGAGCGCTCCGTTTCTGACCCCTTAATGTCGCAACTCTTCTACTAGATGGCCCCATATAGAGTAATGATGGCTCTGACTTCCGCGATGAGCGTACTGTGTTGTTGTTTTCTGCAGTATGCGCGAAATAGTTTTATTAACACTGTCAGCCTGCCTGCCTGAGCGAAGCCTGTCCAGAGGGGAAAGGACCCGGCCGTTTGTGTGTGAGAGAGAAACAACGTATTTTCCGTCCCGTTCGCAAAGAAATCTATGTAGAAGAGCCACCATTGGACTGGCCCCATGAAGTGAAGGGAGTTGGTAAGTCTGTCTACACATAGCTTCGATCTCCAGGCTCTCATCCACGCTGGTCTACACATCTAGTAGAAGAGGTGCGACATTGAGGTGTCCGAATTTGAATGGCTTCAATAGGGACAAACCGTAATAGTTCTATTGGCTGCAGCGACGTGTGTGTGTACTGCTCAAATGATCAACTAACGTGGGCTTTGGACGAAGAAATCCTGCGTGAACGTTTTGATCAGAATAGCCTAGTTTAGAGTAGTTCATTGTGTTCACCTGGCGCTAAAAGCATGCTAATAATGACTGCTAAATGTAAACAAATGTATGCTACAGCTACAGAACAGGCCATCAGGTATTCAAATGATAATCATGTGGCTTTTGTTTAACTGCAAGCTATAGTGTCAATATGCATAGAGTACAGTTAGACCAATTGGAAAACAATTGGGGAAACAAGACGCTGAGAACAACAAATCATGACTTGTAAATCTTTTTTTTTTATACCAAACTGTAAATAAAAGTACCAAATGAAGAAGAATGTTTCTGTAAAACATGCTTACAGAAAGCACAATACAACAGGGGGGTAGATCATGCTCAAATGCCATTGAACCATTTTGTAAAAAAAAAAAAAAAAAAAAAAAAAGAAAAGAAAAGAAGAACCGTAAAAATCGAATCGTGACACACATGCACCTTAGAGATGTTGTGTTGTTCCCCCAATCTATTTCCTAGAAATGGAGGTCTGAAAATAATATTAACGTGGTGAAACACCACTTGATGACATCATTTATTCAATTTGACCAACAAAACGTTGGTCCATTTCAAGGATCCTCAGTATAACAGAGCCCCATTTAATAGCTCTGGGACTCCCTTGTATACACTTAACTTTGAGAGAAGTGTTTCCAATTGGTTACATTTGCTCACTCAAAGCTACAGATAAGGATCCATTTGGGTTATATTAACTCATCATCATTTAGCTGGGGACCCCCTGAAACTCCCTCAAGGAGTCCTTGGGGTCCCTGATCTGAAAGTGATGTGAAAATAGAAAGTGAAATGAGAGAAAGTGAATCCACCAATTAGATAGTTATAGTGGTTTATTCAAAATTTCAAATAATCTCAGTCTGGTTGCCAGTGCAATGTGCATCATCATCCACACAGTTTTGGTGTTTTGTATTATTTTTTTTTTTTACTATTTTTTTGCTAAGGGAACTACAGAGACTTGTTTAGAGGGACCCTGTTCTAATACAAGGGGTGACACACGGGAGGGGGTGGCCAAGTGTCATTATAGGCTAAAGCCTATAATGGGGGGGGGGGGGGGGGGTTGGTTGGGGTAGATCCAATTGCCCAGTCAAATAGCCCCCCGCCCAGGGAAAAAATAAATCCTGCAGCCGCCACTGTATTAAACCCTTCTTGAGTTGTCCTGACTGAAATATCAGTTTCCAGAATGTTGACAAGCTGAGACTTTTGACAACTGTGGAGTTGTCCGTTGTCACTCAGTGCTGCAGGGAATGACTGGTTCTCATGCTTAAAGAACTCCTGAAGATCGCATTCACGTGATTGGCAGGATATGAAGAGCTGTGAGAAGAGGCGACAGTCATCTTTTAGAACCTGCACCTTCTTTTCACTCATGCGTGGTTCTGCCTCTTGGCGAAAGAAGTTCACCTTGTTCTTCTTTATTGGTTTGTAGAAGGAAGACTCATCACCCAAACCATTGAAAAACTCCCTGAAGGCAACAATGCCTTTGTCAAGATGAGTTCTGAGGAGCTCTGCAGCACTAGGATGTGCAATGGAAATGGGTTACCCAGGTCCTTCATGACACAGAACAACTTCTGAACTTTGTCTCTGAAGGACTTCTGAGCCTGGTGAGACTGCTCATGGTGTCTGACATCTTCAGTGGCCACTTTGACCTCAGATACAGACTCATATTGAGAAACCAAATGGCTAACCTCTGGTCCAGATACCATCCATCGCCTCAATGCAGATGGGTCCTCTGTTATACCAAAGGCACCACCATCACCTTTGACAATTGCATTGGCCTGCTCATGGGCTTGGTCAATGGCTAAACCAGAAAACTCCCTGTGGGTTTTGTGGACCACAAACTTCCCCTGTTTAAATTCATTGGCCAGCTGAGGGTGTGCTTGTTCAAGAGAGACCATGTCTTTGAGGTGCACGGGAAGCCATCGAGCATAGTTAATGTTGTTGTTTGCAAAAAAGAATGGAATGAGCGCAGACAACGATTGGCAATACAAAGGGAAATTAGCTTCTCTGAAAGACCTGATCAATGAAAAAGTCACCAACTGCATTGTTAACACAAGCTCCCAGAATTGAAACTGTGGGCTTTCCTTCCGTCGTTTCACACTCCAGTCTTCAAAACTTAAAGCAGTCCGGGCTTGTTCATTTTCTTCTTTGGCATAGTATTCATAAGCTTCTTTCTGGAGCATGTAGAGGCAGCAAGCTGTTACTTGGTGAGCTTGCCGTGTTCTTGTTACGCTCGAAGCAGAAATAAATGACTCTGCTGTTCCAGAAGAAGCCACGCCAGCCTCTATAAGAGCACCGACCCACCCACTGTCCTGGAGCAGGGTACCAAGAGACCTCAACGCAGCCATCTCTATGTGGAGGCCTCCAAACATGATGAAAAATTTATGCTCGCCATACAGTTCAGGCCATTGCCACTGCACCTGTTTGGCAAGTGCATAGATTGGCTGGTCTGCAGTTATGACAGGAACTTGATCTGGATTCAGGTATGCAACAGCATCTCTGATTTTGTCCATGGCATGTTTTACTGTGGCAATTGAATGGGCTTCATCCCTAAGAAACGGCAAAAGTGATGTAATGCTGATTTCAAACTCTAAGCCTCTCTTCTTCTCTGCATGATGGGCTGACCAGGAGATGTTGATCTCATCATCTTGTGTTTGTGTGAGGTTAACTTGCTCAAGCCATTCATATTCATCTGTTAACTTGATCTTTGGCAAAGAATCATATGTGACGTTATTCTTAGGAGGACAAGGATTCTTTTTTGTGAAAAAAGCTGGACGAACATTTGTATAGGAATCTGGAAGTTCTGGAACTTTCTTCACCTTGCTGTTCCTAATTTCAATTGACTCTCGAACCTGTCCTTGATTTGTTGATGTTGGATGCTGAAAGATAGATATGCTTGTTCCATGGAAAGAAGTAGTTGCACTAGTAGAGGATGGGTTATGGTCTATATTGTCCATTGCAGCTGTGCAAAAGAGGCCTTTTCTCAGTACAGAAGGACAAACCACACCTTCCTCAATGTACCTGTTCACAACGACATCTCCCAGCTGTGCAGAAATGTCAAGTACACGATTGTAAAGAATGCTGAGACCATGGTCGTGAAGCATTTCAACAAGTTGTTTCTTTCTCGTCTTTGCATATATAGACAACCCAATGTAAATAGGGAAAGGAGTTTCATGCTCATTTGAATGGCTTTGTGTCGCAGCACCCTCTTTGCACTTTGAAAAGCAGTTATACTGAAGAAGCTGCGCCATAGCCTGGTCTGTCCTGGTTGCTCCAAACCTCAGCTGAGATTTAATGTCAGCCCCATGCTCAATCATACTGACAAACTGAAGCAAAGCTGGAGGTACAGAGTCAGTAACAGAGTTGTCGTTGAATGTTCCCTCAAATTTAAACTTATGGTCAACCATTTGCTTTCGTAATATTTTGGCAGCTTTGTCAAGGATAACGGCATCAGAATAGTTTGATGCGTCTGACATGACTGGACCAATGTCTTTTTTGAATGCCAGAAGAACATCTCTTCCTTTTCTGCATTGATCCAGCTCAGGAATCGCTTCCAATATCCTGTCTTTCAGTCTTGTAGGGTTTACATCTGGGATGTCAGTCGTAAATTGTTGAAGCCGGTGCTTGTACGTGCTAACCAATTCAGCAAGTCGAAAAGTAACAGGCTCATTACTGTTGTTTCTGGTCTCTGTTATGTATGTAAGAAGCTCCACGAAAACAAATGATAGAGCTTCCTTTTCTGGAAACACCCTGGCTTTGTCTTGTTTCTCAGCTGCTAAAAGATGTGACCTCTCTCTGTTGTATAGGGCTGTTAAGCAGGAGCAATGATACTTCAACTCCTGTGCCACTACATCTCCACCACTTAATATAGAAAGAAGTTTACCATCATTAAGGTTACGAGCACACTGATTAAGTCTCTCATTCAATTGCATAGTCATTGCCTGACGTAAGTCAGGCACAGGTTCCATCTTTTCACACAAAAAACACTGTTTCATGTCACATGAAGTTCTTCTTGGCATTATTGTGTGCCCCTCAAGAGGGTCTTCCTGGACGTCACCTGACCTTTTTCTGGCACGTTCAAGCATGCTGTTACTAAACATCAGACGGCAGCTTTGGTGATATTTAGCTTTATTCTTTCTGAGTGTTTCTTCAATGCCACATCCATCATCCAATCTGGACAGGCTCAACATAATTGGCAGCTGGTTAATTTCTTTAAAGAGTGGCGCATTTGTGGCAATCATTAAATAACCATCTTTTTCAGTATTATAATGAGATGGAGGAGATTTCAACTCTTCCTTTTTATCATTCTGACAGAGACAACACTTTCCCCAGTCAGTCTGAGCTTCACAACTTAGTGGATTGGAAGTCGACATTATAACAGGCACTAAAGAAACTGAACCATGTGTTAATGCTCAAAACTTAAGGGGTCAATGGAACCAGAGGTACAGTTAAGGGCTTAGCAAAATTCAAAAACCGTGGACAAGAAAAGGGTCAGAGGGTTTGCAAATCTCAAAGACTAGAACTTGGTTTGAACAACGCTGGATAGCTTGGCATACACACAAGACAATCTGGCAAAGCTGAGGGAGACTGACTGAGCCTTAAATACTGCTGGCATGATTGCAGTTGATTTAGTGCAGGTGGTTACAGGGAGCAGAGCAGACACACCCAAACCTAGGTCAGACTGACTGTGTAGAAGAACATTACAACAAAGTCCTCTAATCCTAGCCTTTAATCATTCAGTGCCATTGATTTTAGAAGCAGATCTATCAAAATACAATACTACAATTGTCTAAACCAAATGATTAGTTAGTGTATACAAAGGGCTACAGTAATTAGAGAACATTTGGGACAGTCAATTAATATAATGCAGATCGATTTTATTGCTGACTGAATTATCACAGACACTGGTGAATATTAGTCACAATTGAATGCCATCTTGAAAACTAAAAGCCATGTTGAATTTATATTGGCAGTAACACCTCCTGAGCATACACCAGGCTAATTAGATAACATTTGGGACAGTCAATATAATGCAGATCAACTTTCATTTCTGATTGAATCATCACAGAAAACGATGAATATTAGCCACAATTGGCCACCATCTTGAAAACTAAATGCCATATTGATGTTCTATTAGTACCAGTGAATTCGTCATGCCAAAATACCTCAAGTCACAATGAAAACCTTTATTTTACATTTGACGAGTCAGCCTTCTTGAAAAATGGCCTCCATTTTCTGGCCAGCAGGTCCTAGGCATTGTTCATGCCAAATTTGGTGCTTGCATCACAAAGTGAACGATTCGTTCAAGAAAATGACTTAGTTTCCTATACTGTATGCTGTATCTCAAGAACCGTAATAGATACAGACATGTACTTGGTACCAAATTATCCGGGATGCCCAACTTTATATTCAACTTCAATATATATATGGGGCTTAAAATCAAAGCATTTTGAGTTATAAAGGAAAAACCATGTTTTTGGGTGGACATCTTGGATTTTGAGGGCCACCATCTTGGAATTTTGCGTGGCTAACGGGCTTTCCTGAGAAAGTAGGTCCTAGGCATTGTTCATACCAAATTTGGTGCTTGTATCACAAAGTGAACGATTCGTTCAAAAAAATGACTTAATTTCCTAGGCTAATGGTGGAATGTCATGGTCACGGTCATACTCGAACGCAAAGGTCTGTCCGTCGATGACTGCCTGCTTAGGCAAATCTGGAACACTCAAAAGTGTGGATTTACCACTCACCAAGTTGTTCTCGCGAAGAAAAGCATATAGTCTGTCACCTAAAATTAAAGCAGTGTCCAGATCTTTTATGTCCCATGACCAAACACTGGAAATGGTATGCTTGGCCAGGCTTACAAGGCATATCGCCATACACTCAAGTCCTGCATATTGAAAGGCGTCTGCTCCCTGATGAAATGACCCCCTTAGACTGTTTTCACTCAGGGTAGTAGCACAGTTCTCTGGTTGGGCTCTACATTCATCAACGTCACCTGGAGGATTTTTACCTGCCTTCACAGAAAGGGAACTAATGGCACACCACTGGGCTCTTAAAGACTTCTTTAGATTCTTGATGTAGCATGAGGTCGTTAAGGCACGTGTTGAATACAGCAACAGATGTTCCAATGGTGGATGCCAATCCAGCTGCTTCTCGGATGCTGCAATCTACCAACACTAAATAGTCGTTGTGAACAATGATGGCGCTAACTGAGCCATTGAGGTTTAACAGGCACATCCCATCTCTCAACAAATGTTCTTGAAGACTTTCAAACAATTCAGGCTCTTCCCCAAAGAGTCCAAAATCTCTGTACTCTGGCAGTCCAATATCTACCTCCCAGTTCTTTCCAAAAATACTGTGCTGTTCAATCAGTGTACACAACTCCCTCTGGTTGGCATTTCTATCAATCATTTTGCATTGCTGGATGAACATAGCCAACTTGTTCCCTTCTGCATGTATTCCATCCACATCTTTGTCTCTCCATGTGCACACTGGAGCAGTGATGTGTTTGATGGCAGCAACCACACTGCAGCAATCAGTGTGTTTGTGTCAGGATTCAGAGGTCCTGATCTGATCTTGGTTCCAGGTATAATACCTGCCTGTAGCTTTTCTGAGCAGATGCAAGGATCCTGGTGAACCTCCCTTTGCACTTTACTTGGAACATCATGTGCAGAGTGTCTGGCAGTGGCAGGTGACTGCTTTGGAGGCATGGTAACACCTGTAGTTGACTCCACCTACAAACAGACAGGCACATAGAGATACCTCTATAATGGCACACATAGGCAGGCAGGCAGGCCTAGTCTGTGCAAGCTGTTGCAGGAGTTAGCATGCCAAGACACTATGCTAATTTAGTAGCATGCTAACATGCTATGCTAACTTGTTTGCCAGGTAAATAAGCATTACCGAAATGTTGACTGATTGGGGGATTTCCATGCGAGCCATGGGTAATGGTAATGCCAAGTATTGTTAACAATGGTAAATACTGCTAAGTATTGTGAAAATGCTGATAATGCTAAGTAATGCTAATGCTAAGTATTGATAATAAGGTTATGTATTATGAAAATGCTAAAATGCTAAGTAATGCTAATGCTAAGTATAGTTAACAATGCTAAGTAATGCTAAGTATTGTGGAGATGCTGATAATGCTAAGTAATGTTAAGTAATGCTAATGCTAAGCATTGTTAATGATGCTACGTAATGCTAAGTATTGTGAAAATGCTAACAGTGTTTAAGTAATGCCATATAATGCTAATGCTAAGTAGTGTATGATGTAAGTAGTAAAAATGCTAACAATGCTAAATAAAGCTAATAAAGTGCTAATGCCTAAGTATTGTCTTTAATGCTAAGTACTGCTAATTATTTAAGTAATGTTAATGCTGAGTATTGTTAATAATGCTAATAATGCTAAGTAATGCTAATGCCAAGCATTGTTAATGCAAAGGAATGTGAAAATGCTAGTAATACCAAATAATGCTAAGTACTGTCATCAATGCTAATGCCAAGCATTCTTAGTGCTGCGAAGTAATGCTAAGTATTGTGAAAATGCTAAAATGCTAAGTGATGCTAATACTGCTAAGTAATGTTAAGTAATGTTAATGCTACGTATTGTAAAAATGCTAATAATGCTAAGTAACAGTAAGTACAGTTACAGGTTATTTCTTACCGTGGCCACTGGTGAATGAGGCACCCTCACATCACGACGCACAACCACTCGTGGAGACACACTTCTGACAGGTAGTGTCACTTAAGAGGTGCTGGGCGATGGCTTACAACTGACCTGTAAATACAAACAGAGCTAATTATGTAGTTGTAGTTTCAAACTATGTAGCATTTTCAGACCATAATTATCTAGGTACACAACTTCCTATGTCTAGCAACATCATTTCATTATGACGAGAGACCCTGACTTGCGTAAAAAAATATTGAGGACAAATTTGGCCAGAATGACATGTATGATGAACGATTACTAGGCTGCCCCTCACTTCACAAAGGTGTGATACTGGGATTGTTTTGACATAACTATGACTGAATGACATGTATGGCATGTTCACACTATATTGTGTTGCATTGTTAATATGTCTGATAAAGAGATTCTAACCCTCTAACCCTTCTTATCGTGGCAACAAGTGAAAGTGGCGCTCTCACCTCGCGGTGCGACGTCGTAGGACTGACCTGTGTATATAAACAAAGATAATGATGCATAGTGAAACATTGTCCAAAACATTTGTAATGTCCAACAGTGGACACAATAAAACAGGTGTGTACCATTTCCTCATGTGTACATTAAAACACAAAGATTAGCAGCATTAAAACACAAAGATTAACATGTAACCAGTGCATTTGAATTACCTTTCCACCCAATGCTGTGGCCGCATTCATTGCATCCAAGATACTAGGGCTAAACCAGACAGGGTTTAGGGGGATGGAACTCTCTGGCATGTCCACCTGTGGATGAAAAGAGAAAGGCAATGTGACCAATGAGCATAATACCATACCCAGCAATAGTGCTGTCTTCAAATCCTTCTAGATCAAAGAAATTCTATTTTTAATACATGGAAATCTGTGTTCCAATGCGTCCAATGTAGTTGTTATCTTGTCACAAGTTCACAACATGTTCCTAATACACTGCCCTTTTTTTTTTTTTTTTTTTTTTGAACCAAGTTTTTTTAGAACCAAGTAGAGCAGATAAATGCAGGTCACCGTGTATTAGTGATCAATGTTAAGAAACAGCAAGGGTTACAGATACAGGGTTTCAGTGGTTAAAGATGACAAACCTGGGGCCTATTTCACGAAAGGTGGATTAGGGAAAAAGCCAGGATTTAACTGATATCGCGGTTTATTATATCCTGGATTAGCGTTCATTCGGTTTCATGAAAACTGGTTAATCTTGCCAGATTAACTTGACCAGTTAACCTGGATATGTTGAGGCTTGATTTGGTTTCATGAAAGCAATGCCACATTAGTTCCCATGGAAACTTATGCTATGAACTTAGCCTGCTACGGACCAGGCTAACAGTCAGGTTTAAACTAATCCTGATGTCTTTACTGGGCATTAGACAGTCAATCTGATTACAAACCAATGAGTTTTAACACTTCTTTAATTATTATGGGTTTATGTTGCCTTATTTATCAGTCTGCAGTCATATTGCAGATCAATATAACACCATATTGGTCATTAAAGAAAAAAAATAAGTCCCATATTTCAGTATATACAGTATGGCACAGTGCAGTATGGCACAGTACAGTATCGTACAGTACAGTACAATATGATACAGTACAGTACCACCTTGTGCTTTCCTGTACTGCATCATACAGTACTGTACCACAATGCTCTGTACTGTACTCTATGCACTGTACTGTGTCATACTAATATTGCACCACAATGCACTGTATTGTATTCTATGCTCTGTACTGTATCATACTGTACTGTACTGTACTGTACTGTATTATACTGTACTGTACTCACTGTACTTTGAGTACAGTACTGTGTCATACAATACTACATATAGTACTGTGTCATAAAGTTCATAAAGTTACTGGTATAAATAATTGCATTGAAAATAAATAAAAATGATTACTTTTAAGGATTCCATTTAAAAATATGAGGATTCTTATTCAGGATTTCAATTCAAATATAGCAAAAATAGACACTCTACAAGCTCTATTTTTTGGCAATGGCAGTAATATGCATTGTGGCCCCTCTTGAGTGAGTGTGGAAATCCATGTATCTATTATGGCATCAGTATTTGTCTTAGAAGATTAAGTCATTGTATCAATGTAGCAGTAAGTCTGTGGGATAGATGGAAGATTGGAAGTTCTTCTACTACGTAAGCTATACAGAAGGAGGCAGTAATGCAACTATTAAGGAGGCTGGCTTCCATAACACCCCACAAAGAAGAAGGATCAGTGATTCTGCCTTCCACCAAAGGGGTCTAGAAAGGAAAAGCCAAGCTGTTTTTTTAGCCAGGCTTGACTATCCTGGCTTGCTAAATCCTCCCATTTTAAGCCTTGCTTGGCTTTAGTGGAACAGAATAAACCAGGCTCTACAGACCAGGCTTTAATAAGCCTGGTTTTGGCTTAAATCCCCGATTTGCTAATCCACCTTTCGTGAAATACCCCCCTGCTGCTGCTGCTGCTGCTGCTGCTGCTGAAAAGACCAAGAAGTGGTAGGCTGGACGGTCTGAAAGAAGAAAGGCAGGTTAGGCAGCTTATATACCCCTTGACAACCCAATAAGGGGCAGCAGTGGCCCAGTCTGTGTGTGTGTGTGTGTGTGTGTGTGTGTGTGTGTGTGTGTGTGTGTGTGTGTGTGTGTGTGTGTGTGTGTGTGTGTGTGTGTGTGTGTGTGTGTGTGGGTGTGTGGTGTGTGTGTGTGTGTGTGTGTGTGTGTGTGTGTGTGTGTGTGTGTGTGTGTGTGTGTGTGTGTGTGTGTGTGTGTGTGTTTGAATGAGTGATTGCATTGCACTTTGGATAAAAACGCTATACAAGTGCCCCATTAACAATATCTACTGAAGCAGTAACAAGATTGAACTACTTACCTTAGCAACACCTGTCCGGGGAACCTTCACCTCTCGACTGACAGGCACTCTGGGAGAGACGCTTCTCACCGGTGCTGGTGGTACAGTCATGCGGCTAGGTGATGCCCTGGTAGCACTGGCCTGTGCATAGAAACAGACAACAACATTTACAGGATGGAAAATATGAATCCTGACAGCTTTTTACTCATTCAGCTCTACAATGCTCTGACCTGGTCTGCCCTGTGCAGCAGCTGTTCCTGTGCAGCACAGGACAACAGCTGTGCGAGGATTGGCATCCCACCATCACTCAAGTGTACCTGACAGACATAAAACACTCCTAGATAAACATCTCAATTACCCTTTAACTGATATGAATGTTTGTATGATTTTTGACATTCCACTTACGTTGTCTCTGCACCACAAGTCCAGCTGTGTCAGCGGGGATGCCTCCACTGCACTGACGTAACGGACACCTTTTAAATACAATATACACAAATAGAACATGATGTACTATTCATAATACAGTATTGCACAGAACAGCATGAATGCATCATGATTTATTATTTACCACAAAAGGCTGCTGCACGCTGGAATTCCTCACGGAAACGTGTCTGTTCGCTAACGGGAACATTCAGCCGTGGGGGGAAGTCCAACACAACAATCTGAAAACAGCAGCATGTACAAATGAATGAATGAGTGTATGGTACCTTTACTATACATACCAAAATATTTAATAAGAAAGAAGAATTACAAAGAAATAACTTACGTTGTCCCAGCGACCAAGTGCAGTCAACAGAAGCTTTCTGAATGCTTCACCCGCTTGCGTACACGTTTGACCAGTAATGTCATTGCTGGTTGCGAGTACGCAAACGACATCTGGTAGGTGAGGTATCTTAGCGTACTTCACCTAGGATGGGGGAAAAAAAAAGAAAACAGAACATTGCAGTATATTTATAAATTGAATGCAATACTCAGCAGAACTTGTAACCCTGTGATCATCACCTGTTTACAGGTTTAGCATAGTCTATCAAGTGTGCTCTTGACAATATAAATGTGGGATGTGTGTGGGACAGGATGGTGATGCTGGGGGAAACATTCTTCTATGTTACAATACAGTAATGAGGTTTCATCATAAGCTTTAAGGTTCTGCAACACAGAATCATACTAGACACAAAATTTCTAAGAAATTTTACTGTGTGCCTGCCACTCGCCAAGTGTGTGCAAACTTTCGCGGGAGTTGGCATGCTAACATGCTATGCTAACGTAGTAGCAAACCCTAAATAGTATCGACCAATCAGAATAGGGGGCGGGGCTAAGTTACACCAATCAACGTCAGGGACTCATTACCGAGTCCAATGATGCCACCCATATGTCTCTATGACATAGCATTGAGGAGTTATGGCAGGAAGTAGTATCGACCAATCAGAATCGTAGCGGGGCTAAGTTACACCAATCAACGTCAGGGACTCATTACCCGAGTCCAATGATGCCACCCATATGTCTCTATGACATAGCATTGAGGAGTTATGGCAGGAAATAGTATCGACCAATCAGAATAGGGGGCGGGGCTAAGTTACACCAATCAACGTCAGGGACTCATTACCCAAGTCCAATGATGCCACCCATATGTCTCTATGACATAGCATTGAGGAGTTATGGCAGGAAATAGTATCGACCAATCAGAATAGGGGGCGGGGCTAAGTTACACCAATCAACGTCAGGGACTCATTACCCGAGTCCAATGATGCCACCCATATGTCTCTATGACATAGCATTGAGGAGTTATGGCAGGAAATAGATGATACAGTAGGGAGAGGATGTTTTGCCAACTGACTTGCCAATGTGTGTGTGCGTGTGTGTGCACGTGTGCTTGCGTGTATGGAGTCAGATCAGTCTCATATATCAAGAATACAGACATCTGTATTCCTAATCAACATGCCCAGATTTTCAACTTGCATCTGTGATTTGTAGCTCGCATCTGTGTTCTGTACTTGAGTTTCACATCCACACACCCAGGTCTGTGTTATGTACTTGAGTTTCACATCCACACACCCAGGTCTGTGTTATGTACTTGAGTTTAAGATCCACACACCCAGGTCTGTGTTATGTACTTGAGTTTAAGATCCACACACCCAGGTCTGTGTTATGTACTTGAGTTTCACATCCACACACCCAGGTCTGTGTTATGTACTTGAGTTTCACATCCACACACCCAGGTTTCTTTTTCGTATTCGAAATCAGAATTCACACATGCAGATCTGTCTTGTGTGTTTGCAATCCTTTTTTCACACATGAGCACAGATGTGAGATTTGAAGCCCCCTGCTGGACGCCTAATGCCAACTGCTTATCTGTGAGTTGTTTTTCTAACCTGTACAGCTACGATTCTTTTTGAGACTCTCTTGACGTTGGGCGGAGACGAACGTCATCATTGGCTGAGGTATCTGTCAATCATTTTGATTGACGGAGTCCTCAGCCAATGATGATGGTCTGCCTTCAGCCAATCCTAGACCTCGTTACATTGTATCAGAGCGTGCTGCCTTTGCCTCTGCTACTGTTGCCACATCCTGTGAAAATAAGCCAAACCACAATAATGCCATAATATAATACTAATACTGCTCTTTCAAAGCATTTATCATTGTAAATACTACAATTGTGACCATTTCGGTACAATACAGTATATATACACACACCTATGCTACTATACACTCAGTAAAGACACCAGAATGATTCAGTCAGTCACTCCCCCAAAGTTCCAGACCTGATATTTAACTCTGGGGGCAAACATGACAACTATGACGTCATATCACTCTCCCTCCAGTCAGTAAAAGTTAGTTGCACGCTTTCGCTACTACTACGATTATGTTTATTTGCCAGGAGCTTTTTTTTTTCTTTTTTTCTATTTTTAAGTAAGAAGCAGAAACGGCAGTGTGTTTATCCTGGATGTACCAGCAAAATGAACCCAGGTACGGCATATTTTAATTTTCGCTATTTGATTATAGGGTTCAGAAGCTTCTATTGATTTTACTCCTGGTGACACATCGTCAACTACTGTCCAGACTCCAGAGACGCCACAGTGTCTCCACGCACAAGGCTATCTCTGGCTGCGTTCTATGAAGCAAATATTTGGATGTTTAGAAAAATGTATTGAGGTTGTGTTGAGGTGAGGTTGTGTCCATAATAAAACAGAAGAGCAACGATGAATAAAAATGAATGAAAGCGACTATAAACTACTTTGTTGGACAGAATAAAAGGTCTTCAAATGGTCTGAAAATGTATAGAAACAGGAGACCACGGAATGCAGATTGAATTGCATAAAAGAAATGGAACAAAGACGTTTTTTGGACTCAGAAACAACAAAAATGCTTATTTCTCTCACAGGATGTGGCAACCCTATACTGGGTATGTTTCTTAGTATGTCTATGGTATGCTCCCATTACACGCTAAAATCGGACTTCAGGGACCTAGGGGCTAAATCAACCGAGGGACAACGTGGACGACAACAACTATGGATCTTGAAAGGCCAACTAAAGGTACATAAAGTGTTTTGGAGCGATATTCCCCTGTAAGCACCATTCTGAAATGTCTAGTCTTCAGTGTAACAGCAATGCTAATGAAGCTAACGCTAATGAAGCTAACGATGCAAATGACGCTAGAGCCATCTAGTAGAACAGGGGTTTTCAACAGGTGGTCCGGGGACCACCTGTGGTCCCTGAGAGGGTTCCAGGTGGTCTCCAGCTGAGTTGGTTAACCAGATGTAACCAGGGGTGTAGTGGAGGGGGGACGTGGGGGGACGATGTCCCCCCACTTCTCACATCTAAAATATTTTTGGGTCTAAAAAAAATCATTAGCATGGTGAAATAACATCAAGATGTGTTTCACCATGTTAATCAGTTTCCTGTACAAATGTGAACCAAATGGACCCTAGCGGGTCCATTTGGTTCCATTTGTTCCACTCAGAAAAAAATAAAATAAAATGGGGGGAATTCCCCTTTCAGAGGCGTCCCCCCACTTCTAAAAGTACCACTACAACACTGGATGTAACTCTTGAGAACGTAAAAATGAAACCAAATGGACCCTTGCGGGGTCCATTTGGTTTCATTTTTACACTCTCAAGAGTTAACATATTCATCATCTGAATTAGCCCAAAGTCTACACAACTAGAAGATGGAAAAGAAAGAAAAATACATCTTTAGTTTTGCGGTCTGTGGGGCTAAAACGTCCTCAAGTGGTGGTCCGTGGCTCAAATTCTGAATAAATGGTGGTCCCTGGTGTCAAAAAGGTCGAAAACCACTGTAGTAGAACAATTGCGACATCGAGGGGGTTATTTCAGTCTGAATAGCGATGCACATATGCATTTCATTTTTGTCATTGTTATATATGTCATGGTTTATACTCAAATGGTATATTCCTTGCGTGTCTGCCAATGCACAGACAGAGCCATCTAGTAGAACAGTAGGCTTTCTAATGACACAAGACGTGTTTATTTTGGTGAGTAGGTAAAACGTTCTTTATATATCCACTAGAGAAGAGAGGCTGGTCGGGTGCAGTAATGGCCGAATACACGGAGACGAACAGAGCTCCAATGCAAGTCAGACTCAGAAGCAGTGGAGCTCTGGACCATAGCTAGGCGAGCCCTGGGAATCAAAAAGTTGAAAACCACTGGTGTAGAGTAAACATATCCCTGGATATCCACCATGTGATGGTGTGTTTCTCACTAATGGTTTATGTCAGGACTGTACTCTAATTCTCCAAGCTGTTATCAGTTTTGTTGCAGTGTGTACTTGACTTGTACTGTAACTCTCTGTCAATAAAAAAATCATTCAACAGTTTTCATACCAGGGCCCACCATTTATTCAGCATTTGAGTCATGGACCACTATTTGAGGACATTTAGCCCCACAGACCCCAAAACTAAAGATTTCTTTTGCTTTTGTCCACAATTCCAGGCTGGATTTGGGAAACAAAACAGTCAAACATACAAATCAAAATGACCATTAATCTTCTACATTCTCTAGTTGTGTGGAGTTGGACTAATTCACATGATGAATATTTTAACTCTTGAGAGTGTAAACATGAAACCAAATGGACCCTTGCGGGTCCATTTGGTTTCACCCTCTCAAGAGTTAACATCTGTTAACTTTTCATCTGGTTAACCAACTTAGCTGGGGACCACTTGGAACCCTCTCAAGGACCACTGGTGGTCTCTGGACCACTGGTTGAAAAACACTGGTTTATGTATACAGACAGTCATTGCTAATCCAAGGCTTTCTTAAACCTCCCATACAAGATTTTGATATGAATATTATGATTACATACTATGAGCAGGCAATGAGCTACAGTATGTAATGTTTTCCCCCTCCCTCTTTAGTTTCATTTGTGTTGCACCACTTTGTGTTGATGTACCAGTATCTATTATATTTTGTTATTGTTGGTGCACATAAAAAATAGTAATGATGATCCCCCTTGTATTTCCAGGCGTGTCAACTTTACCCCAAATGCCAACTCGCGGGTGTGCAGTTGGCATTTCCCAAATGAAAAGGCTGCTGGGCCATCACGGTTCTCGTGGAACGAGGGGAAGATTTTTTCCAGGTAGGGAGGTTAATGATTAATCGATTAAAAATAGAAATTAGTCGTTAACAGCTACCAAGTCATTGGTTTAATTGCTAGGTGCGATATACATTATGTTGTGTTATACTTTCTGTGTGAGTGTGTGTGTGAGGAACCCACACACTAAAGGCCTGGCCAGTGGTCAAATATATATTTGATTAAGGAATATAATATGCCTTGTGTATTATTGCTATATATCAGCAACCTGTATATATTTTTATGTTAGACATTGAGGGGAATTTAGACTGACAAGTTTTGTTGAACAAAAACGTTGCTTATCAACTAACCGATGAATCAATCGATAACCTTAGCAAAACATATCAACTAACCAAAGAATTAATCTACATCACTATTTCCAGGCCATCTCAGTCGTCCACCCAAGAGCAAGAAACCAATGGTCCTAATGCCTACCAGCGTTCAAGACCAAGGAATGGATGACGCAGAAGAACATCCTGACATCGAGATGCCCAGTACTTATACCATGCCTGCAAAATGCAGTGTTGTGATGCTTGAGATAGAAAATGACTGGTTAAGGAAGGAAAATGATGAACTGAAAAACAATTGGAGAAACAAAAGCAAACATTTTCCTTCAGTCAAATTTCCACCAACAATGTCAAAGTACAGTATTTCAAAGATTTAGTTGTAGCACAGCCAGTCACCAACATCTTCCTCACTATTGTTTGTGCACTGTATGACATTTTGTATGTCTGTTTGAGAACTACATGCTCTCTACTGCCAAGAATCGGGCCTCTCATCCAGAGTGTTTCAAGCCTTTTCCTAACTGTAGAGTTGTACTCGATTGCACAGAGATTGCGGTCTGCAAGGCAGAGAATCTTGACAAACAGTGCCAGTTATACAGCCAGTACAAAGGACGAACCACAATGAAAACTTTAATTGGTGTAATGGAGTGATTACCTTTGTCAGTGATCTATAAGGTGGGAGTGCCTCAGACAAGGCAATAACGTCAGATTGTGGCGTTCTGAATTATCTACAACCAGGTGATATGGTTATGGCAGACAAGGGCTTCACAATTGGGGACATTTTACCAGAAGGGGTTTCCCTCTACATACCGTCTTTTCTTGTCAATGGACAGTTCACACAGGAAGTAAACAAAAACAAACTCCTCCAGTGCTAGGATCCATGTGGAACGTTCGTTTCAGAGGCTGAAATGTTTTACAATTTTGAACAACATGCCATATCAGTCCAGCAAAAATATCAATAAGATACTTAAAGTATGTGTGTGCCTAACAAATTTGCAAACACCAATTATTCGAAAAGTTGCATGATTTTTTTTTTCTTTTAAATCACAAGATTTTTGTAACCCATTTTTTTCACCTATGTCAATTATCTGCTGTGATACTGGGTTTAACACATTTCATATCAAGATAATGCAGATTGTCCAGAATTCTTTGCTGCAGGATGGATAAGCAAACAATAAAAATAACAATTCTTCTACATGCTCTGCAGTTGTTTATCAATTTAACTCCTTGCCTTAGTGAAGAAAATCAGTTTCATATTTGCTTACATTCTATAAGCATCCATTTGGTTACCAACTGTCATTTTAGCTACGGACCACTGGTTTCCCCCAGACTGCTAATTTGAGTAGAGCAGATGATTGAACATTGCAGATGAATGCATATGTAAGTTTATGGAGGAATAACATGTAGTTCAAATTATTTTTATTTGGTTTGGTCCTTGTGTTTTCTATCCCCACAAATCAAGTTTGAACAATCAGGCTTTCATATCATATAGGAGCTTTATTGGAAATTGATGTCAGGAACAGCTCCTCTGATTGTGGCCTCACAATGCACACTACTTTGTAGTGTTACAACGTGGCATTAAGTATTAAAACTAAGCAATTTTAGGAATGTATGTTGTTGTGCTTTAAACATCTGATAGAATTTTCTGAATGAAAACTTCTCTATAAAATGTTTCCAGTGTCTCAATGTTTACTGCCCATTCTGGGTCCTTTATCACCAGGAGGATTACAAGGTCCAGGGGCGTCCATACTGCCAGGTGACAGGTGGTGGCACCTGTGAGGTAAAGGTTTCCCTGGATTTGATGCCAGTAGTTACTGTTTTCTTTCAGACACAGGGAACCAGTCACTGTATCAACATAGAGGAAGAAATCTTTGTCCTTTGCTGCTCCTAGAGGTGGATGACACACAAAATGCATCTTTTGTGGGTAAAGGCAATTTATAGACTACCATACCTAGAATAGTTCATTGCACATTCTTTTGTAATGCTGCCTAAAATACTTAGGGCTATGCCTCACTGATATCCTAAAATAGACAATAAGAATATATTTAGGGCTATATTTTTATCCAATGGTGAACCAAATATAATAGAAGTTTTATTTAGTTAAATCTACAAAATATTTTTGGAATTTCTTGGATGATGTAGATTTGTGTATATGTAGTCGTACAAAGAACACACCAGGAAACACTGGTGTGTAACACTTCTTACAGCATCCCAGCTTCTAGCTGATGGCGACAGCACTACCAACTGTGGCACTGCGCGTGCCCCCGCAGTTTTTACCCTTCATTAAAACTACAGCAGATATCAAGGCAGGTTACACCCAGTCATAGGTTAAGTCTTTTAAATGTCTAGCCCTGCTATATGTACTATACTGGATACAAACTGACCTCAATAATACAATCATCAGACACTGTCCCATCTCGAGATGCACCGAGCAGGCCACTGTCCGACAGGAACAACCCCCTCTCCTGGATAACAGCACCGTTCTGCTCACTGTATTGCAGCTTTGCTGTTGGTTCATGGGTGATTCCCCAATCACATGCCTGGAGAAGGGAGAACATAACACTCGGTTTTCTTAATAACTTACCATACTTCTTATAGCCAATGAAACCATCAGTTTAAATCATTAGTCACATACCACTCGGTTTTCTTAATAACTTACCATACTTATTATTGCTAATGAAACCATCAGTTTTAATCATTAGTCCTCATAACTTACTTTAGAACCTTTGCTGAAGTTGTACTGGCCAAGCAAGGTTTTCAAAAAGAAGGAGGGTAGGACTTTCGCCTGACTGCTGCCAAGACCACACCAAAGTTGCTGGCTGTTACCCTCTTCTTACGATAAGCCATCCTGTTATAAATACAATCCAAATATAATACAGTTCACCTTAACAGCATACATGTTTTAGCAAAGATCATTGTTTATTATAATCAGCTGCTTTACAAGGTCAAACCATTTAGTTGTATATGTTGTACTGTTACCATAAGTCAGTTCTTTGCTTGGAATACGGTGTCTCTTTCAATCTGCTGCTCCTCTTCAAACATAACTGAAAGCGACGACAACACATGAAGAGCCTTGTCCTCAGCATCAGCAAAACCTGGACTGGTCACCAGCCCATCCCATGTCTTGATAGGGAGTGTCTAGATTTAAGTTAAGCACACAGTTTAAGAATTCTCGATATCTGAACTCTGGAAGGCAAGGGATTACATACAGGTACATACATATACATATTTTATATCTGTGCTGTTTACATCATGTCAAAACAAACTTTTCATGAGGTAGGCCACAGGGCATATTCTATTTAGTGTTTGCGAATATTAATTGCACCAGTTACAGTAAGATTCAAATTGAAGTAAGCTGGTTCAATTTAAACCTTTAACATTGATGAATGTACATAATGATTCAGTGTATGTTGTAGCAGAACTTTCACTAGGGACCAACTTCAAGTACCTGAGGTGTGTCCGGACTCAAGATCCACCCCAATCCAGTGAAACGGCCAAGCTGTGACAGTGACTGGCGTGTTCAGTCCTTGTCCTCCTGGGTTACAGGTCTTTTGATTCCAGCTGAAACAATAGTATAAACCATTTTGCATGTATTGAATTAAAATAGGTAATGTTTAGAAAAGGCAAAGATCATGTATGTATGTATGTATGTATGTATGTATGTATGTATGTATGTATGTATGTATGTATGTATGTATGTATGTATGTATGTAAGTATGTATGTATGTATGTATGTATGTAAATTAGTTTGATAATGACTCATTGTTGCAGCCAAAACATTCCCCAAAAATATCTCCAGTGCAACTAACAATTTCACTTGATCACACCAGTGCACTATGTGTGGGTGGGGGCATCTTCAACAGGGGGCCCAGGAACCCTAGGGGGTCCTCGGAGATTAGAGGGGACCTATATTACAGGTTAGCTGCCAAATAGTGTGATGGGGACCATTTTGATTTGATTTTACAATAACCACTTGGCCCCAGCATGCCTCTGATTTAAGTGTTAGCTGAAAATAGCAGATCTACAAGTCCAATACGCCTTAGCCTTGGACGTTGTGAGCTTGTAGATTAGATCAGTCAAATGTAGTTGGTTAACTGTCTGAAAATATGAAGCCATCTATGAAATTTGTAAACATGTTGAGTGAGGAATCCCTCACTACATACAGTATTATATCTCTCTCAGCTAAGTACTTCTGATCTAAATGCTTTACTGTTGTTATGTACTGTGTTGGTACTGTAAGCTACATGAAAAGATAGGTGCACCAGTGCAACCAACTAAACGTTAGTCTATCCTAGATTTCACCCTACACTCAAACTGTGCGGCTTCTCATTCTTCCTCATAGACCTGTAGCAGCAGGCTCTGACGCTGACTTCTCCTGTCACCTTGTCTTTATTTGAAACTGTCAAACATAAAATATGACATGATTATCATAGACTTATCAAGACATATGTGAATCTGGTGCTTTGGTCCCCATGTCTCCCGAGGCCGTTTTCCTTTTAGAGCCAGAGTATATTTTTCGTTTTTTGGCTAAAATTGTTTTTATTCAATTCAGATCAAAGTTCCTCCTTTTTTTAAGATGAATAAAAACGATTTCAGCCAAAAAACAAAAAATATACTTTAGATGGCTCTAAAAGGAAAACGGCCTTGGGAGACATGGGGACCAAAGCACCAGATTCTATCACAATTATGTCTTTGCTGTTGACTGTATTCTGTGAACGTAACTTGAAAGGGAAAACTGAATGTGACTTACCCTCATAATTGAATATGTAGCTGGACACATACAGGCTAAACCCCTTGTTCAGCAAAGACGTCGGAGACTTACTGCTCGCCTTTACAATTGTGTGGACATCAGTCACTTTCATCTTTGTAAGTTCATCCAGACATCGTGTGTAGAACACAGGCGACGCAGACATGGTTGAACTAGTGACTGGGACACTACTACACAGACTAACTAACTAAACGGGAAAAAACAACAGACGGGAAAAACGGACGGTCGATGAATTAAAGTATGCCTGCAAGTACAGACGTTGACAAAAAAGACACAAAAAACCTGAAAATTGCAACGTATTTCTGGAAGTTTTAGGCAGCGTGATAGGAGTACTATTATTTACTATAGAGTAGAGTGGACCCAGGCAGGATGAACCGGAAGTTATTGAGCGAGACTCGCTCGACTGCAAGAGGTCTATAGGGTTGCCACATCCTGTGAGAGAAATAAGCATTGTTATTTCTGAGGCCAAAAAACGTCTTCATTCCATATATTTTATGCGATTCAATTCTGCACTCCGTGGTCTCCTGTTTCTATACATTTTCAGACCATTTCAAAACCTTTTATTTAGTAGTTTATAGTCGCTTTCATTCATTTTTATTCATCGTCGCTTCTTCTTCTGTTTTATTATGGACACAACCTCACCTCAACACAACCTCAATACATTTTCTAAACATAAAAATATTTGCTTCATAGAACGCAGCCAGAGATAGCCTTGTGCGTGGAGACACTGTGGCGTCTCTGGAGTCTGGACAGTAGTTGACGATGTGTCACCAGGAGTAAAATCAATAGAAGCTTCTGAACCCTATAATCAAATAGCGAAAATTAAAATATGCCGTACCTGGGTTCATTTTGCTGGTACATCCAGGATAAACACACTGCCCTTTCTGCTTCTTACTTAAAAAAAAAGTGCAACTAACTTTTACTGACTGGAGGGAGAGACACAGCCAGGGGCTGAGTGATATGACGTCATAGTTGTCATGTTGTTTGCCCCCAGAGTTAAATATCAGGTCTGGAACTTTGGGGGAGTGACTGACTGAATCATTCTGGTGTCTTTACTGAGTGTATAGTAGTATAGGTGTGTGTATATATACTGTATTGTCGCGAAATGGTCACAATTGTAGTATTTACAATGATAAATGCTTTGAAAGAGCAGTATTAGTATTATATTATGGCATTATTGTGGTTTGGCTTATTTTCACAGGATGTGGCAACAGTAGAAGAAGGAGGCAGCACACGTCCGATACAATGTAAGGAGGTCTAGGATTTGCTGAAGGCAGACCATCATCATTGGCTGAGGAATCTGTCAATCATTTTCCTCAGCCAATGATGACGTTCGTCTCCGCCCAACGTCAAGAGAGTCTCAAAAAGAATCGTAGCTGTACAGGTTAGAAAAACAACTCACAGATAAGCAGTTGGCATTAGGCGTCCAGCAGGGGGCTTCAAATCTCACATCTGTGCTCATGTGTGAAACAAGGATTGCAAACACACAAGACAGATCTGCATGTGTGAATTCTGATTTCAAATACGAAATAGAATTGTGGATGTGTGAATTTTAAATACAAATGCGTAACACAGATCTGGGTGTGTGAATTCTGATTTCAAATACGAAATAGAATTGTGGATGTGTGAATTTTAAATGCAAATGCGTAACACAGATCTGGGTGTGTGAATTCTGAATTCAAATACGAAATAGAATTGTGGATGTGTGAATTTTAAATACAAATGCGTAACACAGATCTGGGTGTGTGAATTCTGATTTCAAATACGAAATAGAATTGTGCATGTGTGAATTTTAAATACAAATACCACTTTATTGAGACTATTTTAACTCCATATGCGTGTGTGTGTATATGTGTGTGCGTGTGTTGCTGCATGCATGAATAACCAGTCGTGGCCCATCAGGTGACCTCAGAGAGGACCCGGACTATGTGTGTGCATGCGTATGCGTGCGTGTGCGTGCGCGCGCGCGCGCGCGCGCGCGTGTGTGTGTGTGTGTGTGTGTGTGCATGCGCGTGCGTGCGTGCGTGCGTGTGTGCGTCACACTTCATATTTGGGCATGTCTAACCCCATGGAGAACTCCATGAGCAAGTACACTATAGACTGGAGCATAGACTGGAGAGGAGAGCATGTGTGTGCGTGTCTTTGCGCGCGTGTGGCTAGTGGCAGCCATGCAATTAGGCCTTAATCTGTTACACCTGTGTTTAGTGCATCAGTACATTTACTATTGCCCCTTAGTGTTAAACAGGGAATCAATGGGTTGCACTCTCTTGGAACGAAGGCCTCTCACGCGAAAATTAAAACTCATAAGCGATTACTTTTTTCAATGTGGGCGTTACGACTTCACAAGCTATGTTGTGTGCGATCATGGTATTGGTACGATAAAAGACGGGGTCGTGAGAGCGATTTAAGAATCGGTGTTGGATAAGAAATGTCAAACGCCAAAATGCAGCAGATTATAATGTAATTGATAGGGACACGGGAGCATACGTCGGGTCGCTCTGAGGCCCGTAGCTCTGGTTCTGTATGTGTCTGTGCTTTTTTGATGACATTGGGTGAAAGGCGAGAAGTTTGTCTACAAAATGTCCGAAAACCACGCGTGTAAAGCGAATATTGTGGCCGTGAGGACGATTTGTTCGGTCATGACCTGTAAGGGCGATTTGACTAGTCAGAGTGCAGCAGAACCTTTAGTATTGACACGTATCTTAATTCTCCACTTCTTGTTATTTCTTGAACTCACAACATCCAAAGAAGTCGTCGTATATTACTCAGTGGCATTTATTTCAAGTGCAGTCCAGCGTTCACTGTTACATTTCCTCTTGAGCTTATCTCAAAAAAGAATCCAACCGAAAATAAAAACTGGATTAAACACAAAATAAACACGAGTACTTTACGGTTTCTTATGAATACTTTAGGTTACGAATACGTTTTCCATTTTACGTTTTACGGTCAAAAACTTGTTTCGTTCCACTGCTCTTTGTTCTTCTTCAACTACTACTTTCACTTTTTTCTGACGTCACACACATATGCACACATTGCACATGCGCAGTACAGTAACAGTCTTGAACTTGAGAAAATGTATAAAAATCACACCAAACATTAGAAAACAATACTGCAAATAATGTTGCAACTAGTAATAATAATAAAAATACTGTCACCTTGTAATAATATGAATAATGCAAAAACAATAAGAAACAATATAATAAATCAAGAAAATTCTTAATGTCAGTTTTGGCCTCTACATTTCCGGCCCCTAATTGGAAGACAATGAAGGCTGACAATTACTCAAACAATATAACAAGAGAGCCAAAACATACAGTTGTACAAGTTCAACCACAAAATAAACATGCATTTTTCCATTGAGTGTTCAATTTCACATTGTTAAAGGATACTTTCTCTTCTTTTTGTGCTCAAGTGTCTCTTTTAAGAGTCTGTTTCACACACAAGACATAGCTTGTCAACTGGTCTTTCTAAAATGTTTGTCTTTGTTTTGACCAGCACTCTTCGAACAAGTCCCTTGGAGTCCGGAATGGTCTGCGTGACTCTTCCTAAGAGCCAAGAGTTTCTTGGGGCTGAGTCATCAACGATCATGACAACATCTCCAGGTTTGAGATTTTGCCTGACCTGTGTCCATTTTTGCCGCTCCTGTTGAAGAGGTAGGTACTCACGCACCCAGCGTTTCCAAAACAGTTCCGCTAAGTACTGCACCTGTTTCCACCTGCGACGTGAATACAGGTCGTCCTTTTCAAACAGTCCTGGTGGGAGTAGTGGTTCTCGTTTCAATAGCAGCAGGTGATTAGGAGTTAGGGCCTCAAGGTCATTTGCGTCGTCGGATGACTTGGTGATTGGCCTGTCATTAATTATGGCCTCCACTTCACAGAATAGTGTTTGGAGCGCTTCATCATCAACCACCTGCTCTTTCAGAACCGATTTCAGTATTTTTCTCACTGACCGGATCTGCCTCTCCCAGATCCCGCCAAAATGTGAGCCAGCTGGCGGGTTAAAAATCCACTGTATTCCTTTTTGACAGAGTGAATCTTTAATCTTCGTTTGGTTCCAGCTTTGTATTGCTTCACGAAGCTCTCGTTCAGCAGCAACCAGATTAGTTCCGTTATCGGAGCGCATCACAGCAGGCTGGCCTCTCCTGCACACAAACCGCCGGATCGCATTCAAGCAGGAATCAGTGTCCAGTGTGTGCGCCACCTCTATGTGCACTGCTCTTGTCGTTAGGCAAGTGAACAAAACACCATACCTTTTTACATTGGCTCGCCCTCTTTTCACTATAAAAGGCCCAAAATAGTCCACACCAACGTTAGTAAATGGTGGTTTGTCTGGTTGCAGTCTATCTGTCGGTAGATCAGCCATTTTCTGTTCTCCTCTTTTGGCGTTAATCTTCCTGCAGACGACACAGCTTGACAGGAATTTCCTTACTGTAGAATTTGCTGCTGGAATCCAGAACTTTTGGCGTAGCTGTGACAGCATATAGTTCCTTCCACAGTGGCCTATCTTCTCGTGGATGTCCTGTAATATCAAAGAAGTGACATGCAGATCCTTTGGGACAATAGCTGGGTGTTTTGACTCTGCTGGCATAGCCGACTTGCTGAGGCGCCCCCCAACTCGCAGTAGTCCATCCTGCAGCACTGGGTCCAGCTTATGTATAGGACTGCTCCTCTTCAAGTGTGTTCCCTTTTCCAATGTTGTGATCTCCTCTTGGAATCTCTGGTGTTGGCTGAAGCGTATGATTTCTGCCTCTGCTTTCTGTAGATCTTCAACAGTTAGATCTCCTTTATGAACTTGTGCCTTGTAGGCCTGCATCTGTTGCGCCACTGTAGCTTTCTGTTTGTCTGGATCAGCTTGTAGATCTTTGCTTGCTTCTTGTAGTTCTTTCCTTTTCTTACTCAGGTCCCTGAGTAGATCCTTGAATTTAAGCATCCATGCTACTGCTTTTTTCAGTTTGTACCACTTGGAGTAGTAGTCGAATAGCTTGTTGACAGCGTTTGCGTGCTCAGTTATGTGTGTGAGATTTGCAGTGACTGTTTTTCTCACCTCCACATCATCCTCTTCAACCACAGCGTTATTAAATCTGGCTGGCCACTGACTTTCAGGTCCTCGCAGAAATGATGGTGCTTGAATCCAGCTGTGGTGGTCCATCAACTTTTTTGCAGTGAGCCCCCTAGAAGTGCAGTCTGCTGGGTTGTCCGCAGTATTGATGTACCTCCACTGAGACAGCTTGGTTGCGCCACGAATAATGGAAATCCGATTGGCAACAAAAGTCTTGAATCGCAGCGTGTCATTTGCTATGTATTTCAATACAGTTGTGCTGTCAGTCCAAAATATTGATTCTTGCAGGTTGAGTTGCAGCTCCTTCCTTATCATCTTGTCGATGTTCACCGCCACAACTGCTGCTGTCAATTCCATCCTGGGGATTGTTATTTGTTTCAAGGGTGCTACTCTTGACTTTCCGAGTAGGAATGCACAGTGGACATCACCTTGAGCGTTGGTCAACCTGAGGTATGAAACTGTTCCGTATCCGCTCTCGCTCGCATCCGAGAAGTGATGGATTTGAGCTGTCACAATGTCACCAAACCCAACAGGCTTAATGCACCTGCTTACTGAGAACGTAGCCAGCTGGTGCAGGTCTTTCAGCCACTCAAACCATCTCTGGGACAGCTTCTCTGGAATAGGCTCATCCCATGCAAGCTTCTCTTTGCTCAGCTGCTGCATGAGACACTTTGCAGGAAGAATGAATGGAGAGAGGAACCCTAAGGGGTCATAAATAGAACTCACGGTAGACAGAATTCCTCTTCTCGTGACTGGCTTGTCTTTCACATTAATCCTGAACATGAACGTGTCTGACTCTATGCACCATAACACTCCAAGAGCTCTTTCTATTGGTAGGACATCTTGACTTAAGTCCACATCTCTCACGTCTTTGGCTCTGTCATGCTCTGGTACTGCTGCGAGAAAGTCACGACTGTTACTTGTCCATTTTGTCAAATTGAATCCTCCTGACGCACACAGCGCTTTGAGGTCCTTGTATAGAGCAATGGCGTGGCTATCACTGCTCACAGATGTCAAGCAGTCATCGATGTAGAAGTTATTAAGCACTGTGCCCACAGCCTCTTGCGATGACTTGCTTCTGTTTTCTTCTGCAGTCTTTCTTAGTGCAAAATTAGCACAACTCGGAGACGACGTTGCACCAAACACATGCACTGTCATCTGGTACTCCACCATGTCTTGGTCTATGTCTCCATCAGGCCACCAGAGGAAACGAAACAGGTCGGCATCGTCGTCAGGAACCCTCACCTGGTGATACATGGCTTCAATATCTGCCATAATAGCGACGTTCTCTTGTCTGAAGCGCAGCAACACTCCTATGAGGGTATTTGCCAGATCTGGTCCCTGAAGAAGCTCGTCATTCAATGAAGTCCCTTGAAAACGCGCAGCGCAGTCAAACACCACACGTAACTTCTTCTTTTGGGGGTGGTAGACCCCATGATGCGGGACATACCACACGTTTCCATCCTGCTTGCTTAGCTTTTCCTCCGGTACTCGGATGGCGTAGCCCTTGTTAATCATGTCACGCATGAAGTCTTTGTATTCCTGATAGAATCCCGGGTTCTTGCTGAGTTTTCTTTTAAGCGTGACTGCTCTTTGCACCGCAGCACTCCGGTTGTTTGGCATGACTGCAGCTGTATTCTTTCTTGGCAGTCCGACGTAATGATGCCCTTGAGCGTGGTATGTAGAGTTTGTCACAGAGTCCATAAATTGCTTGTCTTCATGTGACATTTCCTGCTTCTCGTCGCACATACGCTCGGGAAAATCCTGGTTGAACTGTTGTACCAGCAACTGTTCCACACTTTCAACTGACACACGATTCACTGTGACTTGTGTGCATGCTCCATTTTCTGTGTCAGTGTCTGAGTGTTCCTTGAAGGGTCCATTGACGGTCCACCCCAACGCCGTTTTAACAGCATACGGCCCATTGTCTCTGCTGTTGATGACTTGCCACGGTTCTAATGCTTTGTGGATGTTCGTTCCGATGAGAAGTCCCACGTCGGCGTTGATTACAGGCAGAGTAACTTCACTGAGATATGGCCATTTCTCAATGTCTTTCTGTGATGGAATATTCCTCTTTGTCACAGGAATGCTCTTTTGCGTGAAAACCTTGGGTAAGTCTATGAAGTTGCTGCTTTGGAGCCCACTAACTTCCAAGTCAGTGAGTATGTAGCTCTCCACTCGCACTTTAGGGCTCATGGTGGTCAAATCAAGCTCTGTGCGTCTTCCTTGTATGTTCAACTGGCTTGCTAGTTCGTTGGTACAAAAAGTAGCAGAGCTGCCAGGATCCATAAACGCGTAGGTCTCCACGGTCTTGCTGCCTTTCTTTAACTTGACCTGCACTGGTACGATGGCAAGAAGGCAGTCATCTCCGGCCCCAGTACAGGCATTAACTTCACTGCTGGTTGTCACCATTGCACTGGTTGGTGTTGTGTGCGCTGTGGTGTCGTCTTCTTCTTTTTCTTCGTCTCCGTTTTCCGTGCCAGGCCTCTCTTGTCTAGCAAAATGTAGCATGGTGGGGTGTTTTAGTAAACAGACTTGGCACGTCATTCGTTTTTTGCAGCTAGAACTGCGGTGCCCTTTAACAAGGCAGCCAAAACAAAGTCCCACTTTCTTGAGAAACTCTATTTTGTCTTTGTGCGTTTTGTCTCTCATCTTATAGCACTCTTCTAGAGTGTGATTTTTCTCACAACACAAGCATGGTTTAGTGAAGGCGCTGACAGGTGCTGTAGCTTCAGCTCTCTTTGGTGGGTTAACTTGCTCTTTTTCTACTGTGGCAACGCTAGTAGCAAAGATAGCTCCTTTCTTTCCTTCTTTCTTTATCCCACGTCCTGAAGCTTGTTTTCCTTTTTCTTTCTTTTCACTTGTAGTACCGTCTAGTAGATCGCCAAAGAGTGGGTCCATGATGAGTTTAGCTTGCCGGTCCACAAACGTGACTAGGTCAGCAAACTTGGCTCTGCGTCCTTCTCTTTCTTGGATCTCAAATGCAAAAGCCCTCCATTTCTCTCTGACTTTGTACGGCAATTTTGAGATTATTACTCTCATGTTTGTTGGATTGTCAAGTTCATCCATGAACCTAATGTCCTCCATTGTGTTGCGGCAGCTCAGAAGAAATAGTGAGAAGGTGCTCAGCGCTTTTCCATCTTCTGATTTAATTTGCGGCCATTTGAATGCCTTTTCCATCAGCGATGAAGCTATTTTAAGCTCATTTCCATAACGATCATGAAGCAGTCGCATTGCCTCAAAATATCCACGCTCTCCTGTCATGTGCTGGCAACTCTTTACCAGGTCCCTTGGTTCCCCTCTGGTATACTGCTCCAGGAAGTACAGTTTGTCTTCATTGCTCTCGGCTTTGGAGTCAATAGCATGTTCAAAGGCTCTTATAAATGTCATAAACTCGAGTGGATCCCCATGAAATAAGGGAATGTCTCTTTGTGGCAAGCGAGATAGCTGTTGGTTCTTCACGAGGAGCTCTGTGATATCAGTCTGTCGTTGCAGCACTCTGCACAGGTCACTTGTGTCATCATGCTGTGGTGTAGGCCGCGAAGCAGGTGAATATGTGAACTTCTGTTGTGTAGTAGGCACCTTTGACTTTACTGTAGGCGTGAAAGGTGTGCTGTCGGGTCGCAGCCTATATCCTGAGGCAACACGCATGTTAACTTCACTTTTGGCACGATGTTGTGGTCTTGGAGTAGTCATAGTACTTGTGATGGCTTGTGCATAATAGTCATTCATGCCATCACGTGGCTCAGGTGCCTCATTTTCAGGTGCTTCATTGTCTCTGAACACTTTTATTTTAGCCTCAGTGACAGCCAACTCTGTTTCCAACTCCAATTTCTCTTTATCCGCACGTATCTGTGCCTCTTTCAGCTCCAGTGCCTGCCTTTCCTTCATTGAAGCTGCTTTTGCCAGGAGAGCTGCTCTATTTGCCTCTTCTTTCAGCCGTGCAGAAGCCGCAGACGAAGCAACAGATCTTCCTGACCTTCTGGAACCCGCCTCGCTCCTCTTCTTTGACTGTGACACGTTTGAAATACTGTCATTGGGTGCCACATCTTTCATACTTGTTTGCCTGAGCTCCAACTGCAGTTTTGTATCCTGAATCCATTCATATGTGGCTTGTATGAACTTTTGGCAAGTCTGTAATTTAGGCTCAAACCAGGTCTCTTGGTCTATTTTCTTTTCATCTTCACTTAGGAACAAGAGCACACTGCAGTTGGCCTCCTTGAATTCTTCAAGAAGCTTCTTGTATTGTTCTATTTCCCCTTGTTCAATCTGGTGCACATAAGTCTCAGTGGTCATATGAGACTCAATATAGTTCGATTTGGCAGTCAACAGTCTTAATTTGCCTCTCCGTGCATTAATACACTTCTGCAGGCTATCTTGGCTCTTTTCTGTGGTCAACTGCTCCCTCGTGTGGTCATCGTCGGGAACTGCATGCCTCTCGTCTTTTCCTTGCTGCGACATAGTCTTTGTTTATGACGACGGTAGAAATGTCAATGGAATGTCAATTCTCCTCAAAGTTGCTCTTTATGGCTTCAAAAGTTCGGTTTATAGCCTATTTCCACTGTGGGATAATGTCCTACAGCAAACAGCAGCTCCAACGGCGAGTTGAAGCATCCACTCCGTCTGTATCCGTTTTGGGTGCAGGCTATTTCCTGGATTTCTATTGCTCGGCCGTAGTCCTCCTCCTTCCTGCGTGGTGGTGGGGACAGGCTATTTCCTGGACTTTTCTAGTCCTTCGCACTTTCTATTCAGCTTGCTCCACACAGAGAACGAAGTTTTTGACTTGATGTAAGGGCGATTTGACTAGTCAGAGTGCAGCAGAACCTTTAGTATTGACACGTATCTTAATTCTCCACTTCTTGTTATTTCTTGAACTCACAACATCCAAAGAAGTCGTCGTATATTACTCAGTGGCATTTATTTCAAGTGCAGTCCAGCGTTCACTGTTACATTTCCTCTTGAGCTTATCTCAAAAAAGAATCCAACCGAAAATAAAAACTGGATTAAACACAAAATAAACACGAGTACTTTACGGTTTCTTATGAATACTTTAGGTTACAAATACGTTTTCTGTTTTACGTTTTACGGTCAAAAACTTGTTTCGTTCCACTGCTCTTTGTTCTTCTTCAACTACTACTTTCACTTTTTTTTCTGACGTCACCCACATAAGCACACATTGCACATGCGCAGTACAGTAACAGTCTTGAACTTGAGAAAATGTATAAAAATCACACCAAACATTTGAAAACAATACTGCAACAATGTTGCAACTAGTAATAATAATAAAAATACTGTCACCTTGTAATAATATGAATAATGCAAAAACAATAAGAAATATAATAAATCAAGAAAATTCTTAATGTCAGTTTTGGCCTCTACATGACCCGAACCTCGAGACACTGCATCTCGCACTCTGTTTCACTCGCTCACTGGTCGTGCGAGCCTCTAAGCTCCGCTAAATTCTCGAACCATGCACACTTTGAACTGCGATAGCGGACAAACCGTGCAACATATTCGAATACCGTCTGAACCGTGACGAAGTCAACAGCCGCGCCTGCTGTTTAAAGTTAAAATCGTGTTTCTACGCCACAGTGTGCCAGAGTAATGTGGCTCCAAATAAGCGCCTCTTTTTCTGATTTTTTCGGTGTGCCCCCATTCATTTCGAATGGGGATTTTTTGCGTCGTTTATTGCGAATTACGTTGGCATGGTAACGCGTATCGGAAAGAAAAGCACAAGCACATCTTTCCCGGCCGAGCCGCACGTTTTGATGTATATATTGCGGGGATTGTGCAAACCGTGCGGCCGGCCATAGCGGTCAAAATTTCGGATATAAATATGAGTGTGTGATTATGGATTAAGTTGACGAATCACAACCTGTGTGCTTCTGCCATACTGGCAGGCACACAGAATAACACACCTCAGTGTCCAGGTGGTTTGCCCTCGCTCCAGGGAAAGACATGACGCCAAAGCACAGGTCACTTTCTGGCATTGAGACTAAACCATCTACGATGGCCCGCAGATGTGAGTCGCTCACTAGAAGTGCAAACTGTTTGAACAAAAGAAAAGCGAAATCAACATTTTAGTGTGTCAACATTGACATTTACTCATCAATACGCAATAAGCAAAGAAAGTTACTTTCTTCTTGGACAACTCAGCTGGAAACAAACACTTGGCTAGTTTCCCAGTCAAGTGTGACTGTGACCACCGCTTCTTTCTGGTGTCATGCCGCCAGCCTGTACCAGTGACCTGTAGCTAAACATGATATGGAAACAACAAAGTATGAAATCAATACAGCATCATTTCAATATCAATCTGATTGAAGCAAAAATATTGAATTTTATATTAATATTGCCCCAAAGCAGTACCAAAATAACAGGCACTGCTTTACCCAAAGTGTGTGTGTGTGTGTGTGTGTGTGTGTGTGTGTGTGTGTGTGTGCGTGCGTGCGTGCGTGCGTGCGTGCGTGCGTGCGTCCGTGCGTGCGTGCGTGCGTGCACCTGTTCAGCCATGCTTTCCTGTCTAGGTGGGACAGAGAGGTCCAGCTTGGGCACCTGTGCCGATTATATAGATCAAGGTACCGTATTTTCCGCACTATAAGGCGCACCGGATTATAAGGCGCACCGGATTATAAGGCGCACCTTTTAAAACTGATTTCATATATAAGGCGCACTGGATTATAAGGCGCAGTGAATAGAAGCTACTACAGTTAACATAGAATAGAAGCACCTGCAGTCAACCAATCCATATATAAGGCGCACTGGATTATAAGGCTCACTGTGGATTTTTGAGAAAATTAAAGGCTTTTAAGTGCGCCTTATAGTCCGGAAAATACGGTAGTCAACAGCAAATTTGCATTACAGTACACATCCCACAGAAGTGCATTGATTGTACCTTCTGTGGCGGTGAACAAAGAGGTGAAGACCTTCCGACATCCCCCTGCAGAATGGCTGGTGCAGGTGATTTGGCCGTCTATAAGCACAAGAGCAATAGAACTCAGGTATAACGCATGGACAGAGAATATCATATTATAGCAAACAGGTGTGGACACGCGTGCAGACAAGACATCACAGTAACGTTGTCTGTCAATCTCAACACCACCCCCCCCCCAGACACACACACATACAGCCTTTTGCACGAGGCATCTAAAAGAATGAGCACAGAAAGATTCATAATTACATTACAAGACACTTCAAATTACAATAATCAAACAAGCATATGTTTTGCAGACAGCAAAATTTTACTATTGCTGGCTCATACACACTCTAAGCCCCCTCCCCACGCTCCATTTTGTTTCTTTTCTTTTTAAACTATGAATTAGGATATTCAATGTTTACATGTTTTGAGTGGGCTACATGATGGAAACTGCTCAGGTGACAGGTACATTGGGTACATTACAACACAAACATGGTACTAATTAAGCATGTTGTTGTTGTGATTTATGCGATTATTACTACTTACATGCACCAGAGCCATAGGCTATCATTCATTATGTGGTGCTAATTTATATCAATATTTCAACTCTTGGGAGTCTAAACCAAATGGACCCGCAAGGGTCCATTTGGTTTTATGTTTACACTCAACTTAATGTTACACTCAACTTAATGTTAATGTTTACACTCAACTTGGCTGTGGACCACCTGGAACCCTCTCAAGGACCACCTGTTGAAAACCCCTGGCAGTGGTTTTCAACACTTTTCATTCCAGGGCCTAATATTTATTCAGAATTTGAGCTACAGACCACCATTTGATTACAATTTCACCCCACAGACCCAATGGGGTCCATTTGGTTTCATTTTTAAACTCTCAAGAGTTACACCTGGCTAACCAACTTCTGCTACATCTGGTTAATTCAGTTTGTATAGGTCCTTCAGCAGTGTGGGGCTCGTGTAAAAATTGTCCATGTATATATGGTGGCCTGAAGAAAGTTTCGCTGCCTGCACCAGCCTCATCACTGCATCATAGGACAACCCATGTTCACTCTGTGACTGTGCCTTCCCCGTGTACACGTGTAACGCCACCACGTATCCACTCTTGGCCTCACAAAGGGAAAACAGTTTTATCCCCCATGGGATAAAACTGTTTTCACCGGCTTGTCCTTCATGTACTGGGTCATCCCAGTGTGTGCCTTTGTTGCCACCATGCTCTCATCGACAGAGAGTTCTTTGTCTGGCCTGTAGTACGCCAGGCAGGCAGCAAGGAGCTCGTCCATCAGAGGTCTCACCTTGAACAGTTTGTCGTATTCAGGTTGTTCCTCTCCTGGCACCGTTGTCTTTGTCTTCTTCAGGGTCACTCATGTGGAGGTTTCACATGATTGCCCTGAAGCGATCCCTCGGCATGACCAAACCTGGGTAGGGGACTGAGCACACATGCTTTTTTTCCCCAGTAATCGCGGACATCCGACAGCTCCACAAAGGCCATGTACATGAGAAGTCCGATGAACTTTTTTATTTTGACCACGTCAACCTCATGCCACCTGTATTTCTTCCCCTGGGCCTTGTTGAGTGCGGCACACTTGTTAGTGTTTTCACACAATGTGCGCAAAACACCAGGGGAAAAAACAGCTCAAACAATTCAGCCGGCTGGTAAGACGTGGAGGTGTTCACCGTCGTTCCAAATGGTCTCTTTTGGAGGAACTTGAACTGCTTGACTGGGCCACTGTCCTTCTCTCCGTCAGTCTCCCAAGGAGCCTCAGAGCTGAGAGGTGGAGCTGACTGAGCTCTTGGCCTAGAATTACAGATAATCACACCGATCAATGAGTAAATTTATGCGATTATTTCCACGCGTGACATGCATAACAGTTGAATTCACATTAGCTATAAATATACTAACCTCTGCATGCCCCCACTGCCATGGCCTGTGTCTTCCATGTCTTTTGTCTTTTCTTTATAGCCTGCTTTATTTTCTCTGTCATCCATGGTTTGTCTGGATGTAGTGATGCATGTTCTCATCCAGCCACTTGCTCGCTTCATCTATGGCCTTCATCACAGGATAGTCCTAGAGAGAATTGATATAAATTACCACAACTTAAAGGGATACTTCGCCGAATTAAATCTCGTCTGTATGGTTATACTGCCGTACATCCGTGCCTCTGTGTCCGTGTCTCAGCGCATACTGTAGTGGAACACCAAAGGAAGGGGTTCCAGACTGTTTACCACCTATGTCACTGCCCTAAAAGTGACGTACGTGGTAAACATTTCCCAGAGCACTGAACACTAAATGAGGCAGAGGAGAGCAGCAAGGCACGCACAGAATATACTTTCTCTGGCGCCACCGTGTGGCTTTTTTTTCACATTATTTCGATGCCGTTGTACAGCATTTGAAGGCATTCCGTACCGGCAAAGCACTCCTTTAATGTATCTTTGAGTCAGCCACACCCATTACCTATGGTTTGATGAGCCCTTTCTGTCGTGTCCCCTGAATTATGGAATACACTCCGTCTCTCCCCTCCCACGTCAAACTGGCCCAGTGCACCCAGTCTTTAAATTACCATCTTAAAACCTCCTTTAGACCTTGGCTTTTGTTTCACGGTCTGCTGATGCTGCATTTGTCAGTGTGTTTGTGATGTTTTACTTGCTGTTGCTTTTCTGTGTTTTAGCCAATGTATTTAGATTTTAGCACTTCATATAACCCATTTTCCAACACCAGGTTAACAAATAAATGAAATGGAACGCATACGTTAATCAACGTATGCGGTGCTGCTAGGACAGTGGCCTACACCCTCCCGAGTGCCAGGGACAGACATCCTTGCCCTCTTCGGAGAGTGATCATGTTCCTGTAGCACAGAGTAACAGATATAATTGAATTAACAATTTGCACACCAACATTAATAAACTATAAAATGTTGGAAGCAACTGTGTGCATTAGTAATCTATGGTACTGATTTAATTGTATTTCAAACTGACCACTTCAGGAGTTGTCCTCTCCCGGCGTTCCGCCAGTCTGAACACTGAGGCCTGGTTGCCTGGTCGCAGGAGGGCTCTGCACTGCTCTGTCCAATGAGCAAAAACCTTTCCATGACTTGAAGAGCGTGATTAGTGAGGCTGGGGTTTGATCCCTGGCCGGGTCATACCAAAGACTATATATATAAAATAAAAAGAAATTGACCCCAATCGTCCCTGCTTGGTGCTCAGCATCAAGGGTTGGACTCGGGTGCCACATGGGCACAGCCATACCGTATGCCCGGTGCAGCCTGGTGGCGTCTCGGGTTCAACTCCTGAGCCCAACGACATTTGCCGCGTGTCTCCCCCCCATCTCTCTCCCCCTTTCCTGTCAGTCTACTGTCTCCTATCCAATAAAGGCATAAAATCTGTGTCATTTCATGCAAAATTAAAACTTACAGTACAAGTTCTACAAGTGCTTCACAGAGACTATTTTCACATAATCTTCTCTACAAAACACTGTCACCTTCTGATCACTGGAGACTGAGAGATCATGCTGGAGGTTCTTTTTCTTCCTCCGCTCCGTCATTCCCGCCTCACTAAGAGGCCTGGACAGAGGTGCTTGTACAGGTGTCTCCTTGGGACGGCCTGCTATGGCTCCCTGCTGGCCCTGCAGATAATGTGATAAATTGGCAAACATGTTTTGTTAATACTTTGACCAAAGAAAAGATGGTGTGATACAGCAAGAATTGTACAAAGCCAAAACCACTTGCTATACACTTATAATATTGAATAAACAAAACATAAGTCAGTAACAACCCCACACCAGGAAATTAGACAAAACAATGTGAATTGTGAGGACTAACTGCGTCAATAAGGCACCTCCTATTCAACACAAAATTATCACTGAAGTGTACTGTATTTAAAAGGTTAAACATGATTGGAATAGTCAATTGGAATAGTCAATTGGAATCAGCCTACAGTACAATCTCAACAAGTGCGTCACTGTGACTATTTAAAAAAATAATGTTCTCTACAAAACAATGTCACCTTCTGATCACTGGAGACTAAGAGATCATGCCGGACATTATTTTTCTTCCTCCGCTCAGTCATTGTCCTCTCACTAAAAATGCAAGATAAACATGATTTCAGTCAATGTACAGACAGACAATTGAACTGATTAATGCATTATGAAAAACATCTTTCAGACAAAAGTGACTTATCCAACTATTAATCAGGTAACCCCAGGGCAATCAGAAGAAATCCGTGCAGCTTCACGTGACATCAAGTACATCCTACAACAGCCACACTTGCACCCACGCATCACTTAAACCGTACACCCATTCGTTTTGTAAGTTTGTATAGGCAATCTTTCATACCCGTCAAGGTCAAAAATTTCCACAAGAAGCAGGTACCACCACTTCCGTATGACAGGCATGTCGTGCTAAAATAAGGTAATTGAAATGTTCAATTACAAATGCATTGGCCACCATAATAATCCAAGACAAATTAAGAAGAAACTCACCAGAGTGTAATCAAATGGCACATCCAGTGCAATGTACAAGGTAGCCTGAGAATACAAGACTCTTGCTTAGTACTTCACTTACTTTGTACTAAACTGGGTTAATTTGATTGACACCTCTTCTCACGCCACTCCCCTGGATTGATCTTCTTAGCAACATCCCTGTATTGATTAGGCCAAAAGCAGTGTTAGTAAAAATTACACACACTTACACACACTTCAAAAAGAAAACATGAAATTTAATAATAAGCATGCACATGTCATACAGATCATACTGAACACAGTCAGAAGAGCTCATCCCGTTGTTCACAGAAGTAATTTCTCAGTGGAGATTAAAGGAGCTATAGTCAACATTGACCACATTCAAAAATGACCACAAAAAGCGTAAACTAATGATGCAATAATCATTTTGGCCATTGTCAGACAGACACTTTGTTTATATTCTAGTCATAGACTAAGAGGTAAACAAAGTGGCTGTCGTTGCGTTGGGCGGGCGTTGTGTGGACCTAATAGCTAGGTGTTGTTGTTGTGGACTGAGAAACAGGAAGAGCTCGAGCAGAGACAACCCCCTAATTCCTGTCTCTGTTAAAATAATAACATCATCTGTAAGAATAACGGCCATAAACTCTTCACCAATATGGTATATAGCCTACAAGCGTGCCACGTACAATGACCATCCAACTTTGCATGAAAAAAGACGCTACGATGAACGAACGAACAAACGAATAAATGTATAAATAAATTTACGTCTCTGACGCGATTCGAACTCGTCCTGCCTAAAGCAAAAAATCACTGGGCTTCAACTTTAACCGCTGTGCCATCGCAGTCTCGTATTCGCTGCCTCGTAATCATTCCATACGCTACATAAAACCTGACATGAACAGACGATTTGCTCAGGTTAGATCAAGTTCAGACCTCATTCACCACATTGCTTTGCTTGAACATAGCCGTTCAATCCCGACTTTTGTCCCGTCATTTGGTACACAGGCTACTCAGAAATTGGAAATACACAAAGCATTATATGTAGATTAACAGTTTGTGGGTAACCTGTGTTAACCTTGGCCTCAATATCTCACAACACATAGGCCTAGGCAATAATGGAAAACCACATACACCAACATTACTACACAGAAATTGGAAATGCATGACACAGGTCATTGATACATCACAGACACAACACAATAAAGGGGTCAAGTAGGCCTAAATTAGCCAGCCACGTTATTCAAAAGTTATCACTTGAACTCATAAATTAGACATGATTTTGCATTAAAAGAGGTAAACATTTATAAATGCAGAGACAGACGTTTCCTCAGTCTAGGATGACCTTGCATACTTCTGCAAAGGTTAGCCTACAAGGGGGTTCACTCATTCCCTATTTTTACGTGTATATTATTTTGTCATCCTGCTTCACTAAGTCAAGAGCAACAATTAAGACATCATCTTTTCCTTTCATCCTACAACACATTTCACACACGGTGCCAATAGCTCAAGCCATAATCCTCTGTGCTCCCTCTGCCGATCTAGGGAGAACCCTGAACTGAGTTCATGCTGCCGCTGCTACCCCCCCACTCCCACGGCACACGCACGCACACGCTGAAGCTAGAACAAGAACACTTGTACACATGCTGGACTTAACTACCTCATACACACACGCACATGCATGTGTGGCAGGGTGGTGTAATTTGATCCGACTACGCCAGATTGTAGTATTACGCGGAAGCGGGGATCGAACCCGGGACTCCCACTCGCCAGTCCAACGCACAACAGCCCCGCCAATCGGGCTCAGCCCTATTGGCGCGACTTGGGTATGTGGTCTACTATAACTTAGACTCAGGGGGGTGGACGCCTCTGCCTTGCACAGTCCCCAGTGAATGGCCACCCTGGGTGGCCATTCACTGGTAAACTTAATTCAAATCACTAAACCTTAAAGGCATTGTAGGCTAGATTTTAACAAAAAGCTCCCCTTTTAACATACATACATACATACATACATACATACATACATACATACATACATACATACATACATACATACATACATACATAGGGGTTTTATCAATTTTATTCAATACATTTTACAGGTTTTTAGCAGGCAGTATGCCATCTGGTGGGCGAATGTTGAAACAGTTTTTAGAACCCTCTTTTAGGCCAGGGCAGCAGAGCATGATTTTTGCCTTTTTTAAACATCACCATTTTAATTCAATACATAAGGCCAGTGCCACTTGGGGGTCTCTTTTAACTGTTTTAACAATTTTATTCAGTTTGGGTCCTTTCAGGGATGTCTTTCCGCTGTCCACTGGTCCTATAGTGGACCAGAGACCCACTGGGAGAATACTGGAGTCCCCCTGTTGGACACAATAGGCTGGGAACCAACCAACCAGTCCCCTGGTACCCAGAGCATCCTGGGAGTGTCCTGAGTATCCCCTCTGTCATAACCCTACCTTTCGCCTGTCTCATCATCCTACAGGGGGTCCATGTGATGGAGTGCCCTGGAAGAAACCCCTCCCAGGTCACATAACACGGTTTGATTACCCACCACCATCTTACCATACACCACTACCATTGGTTTGTCCTTCCATCCCCTCATGTCATATTATTATTATTATTATATATTATTATCTTATCATGGAATAAAATATTTTAACCTGTGATTTTATTATTTTATTGTATTTTATTATTAAAACAGAATAATAAAATAACCCCCCCCCCCTAGCCTCCTTCCCTCCAACACAACCCCCCCAACCCCCCCCCCCCACCCATAACCAACCCCTCTTCCCTATTCCTAGTCCAACCAGAGCAGGACAACATCACCACATCACCTTAGACACCCCCACCATTAGCTCCACCTACTGCATACACCACCCAATGGAACACCTCAGCTAACAGTCTCAGCTAACTCCACCCATAGCTACAGAATCCTTATCTTTTCCTCCCTAGGGCGGTGGCCCTTCCTTTGTTTGATCCTCTGAAGAAGCTGCAAGAACAGCGAAACGTCAGGATTTTAGATTGTTTTATTGGTTTCTTTGATTTTAAGTGTTGGTTGCACCTTTTAGTCAATAAACTTGTTTTTAAATGCAATTTTATTACGGGGGGCCCAAGCCCAATCTTTAACTACAGACTGTAGTTAAGACCTTGCCTCACCATCACCTTCCACACTGAGTCCGCAGATCCACAGCCAACAAAACCGGCAGGAGACCTCTACAACATCCAAAGAGAGAGAGAGACCCAAGACCCAGCAGACCAACCAAAGGTGGTAAGGGCCCAGTTCTGTGCGGCAAATCCTTATAGCTGCTCAGACACCCAGATGGAATTGTGTTTTTACTTGTTTTTTGATTGAAGTGCTTCCATACTTACACCCTTCCTTTTGTTAGTTTCTAGCCACCGCCCACACCATGCAGCATTCATTTACACACAGACCCCCCCGCAGACCCACATATGCCCAAGTTACTAGACTGCCCCTCACTAACAGATACCCCTCTATATCACAGGCTCCACATACCACCACTACACGTCCTTACAACCCGGCCCCAAACAACCAGCCCCCCCTCACTCACCCTCCAGATGAAGCCACCAGACAAACAGCCAAGCTTTATTTTAAAATAATTCAGGCTGTGCACCATGGAGGGGTGGCTGAAGGGGCGCTCCGAACGGGATCCTTCCCTGTTGGGATGATGAGACAGGTGAATAAACTCACTACCTTCATCAAACCCGCCTGCCCCACTGAGACCACCACCACTCGGGTGGTACGCAACACACACAACTGGATGCACAAAAACATGGAGATTTTACAAACACACTACACACAAACCATAGAGACACTCACACCAGACATACACCCATACAACCCCACAGCCTACTCCATAGCCGTGGGTTGGGCTCACAAACGCTACACACATAGACTGACAAATGCAACCCTAACCCGGGTTAGCAACATACTACATACAGACATACAGACACCCACACAACACACATCCACACAACACATACAGACACCCACACAACACACATCCACACAACACATACAGACACCCACACAACACACATCCACACAACACATACAGACAACCACACAACACACATCCACACAACACATACAACCAAACGCACAACACGCACACACACAACACATACCTGTACAAACAAACATACAACACATACAGTCAAACACACAACGCACACATACAACCAGACGACACACACATACACCCACACAACGCATACAACCAAACTTACAACACACACAACACACATCGACACAACGCAATACACAACATTTCACACCTACAAACCGCTACAACATGCATACACGAGCAAATACATTTACACTAACACACACAGTCCCCTCCTCAACTCACTTGGGACCTCCCGGGAGCTCTACTAGTGCTCGGCCTGGCCTCCTCCCAAACCCTAGAACCCCAGCCCAAACTCCTGTAGGCAAGAACACTTCCCCACCAGCACTGCTCCCAACACCAGTTATGTCTCCTCTTTTACCCATCCCAACATCAAGACAACCAGCCATTCCATCCCTCCTCACAACCCCCACAGCCAAACGTCCCATCACCCACAGTGCTCCCCATACAGTCCCCAAACCCACACGCTCTCTGTCCCTGGGGAGACGTCCGGAGGCACTCGCCCTGGCGCCTCCCCTACCACAGAGAGCAAAACCCACCAGAACCAACTCCCGATTGCCCCCTACGACCCCCCTCCCCCCGGTCCCGGAGGAGTCAACTTTACCTGCTCCCTCTGCACCAGGAACCCCTAACGGGTTGCAAGGGACAGAGTATACAGAAGCATACCCTCCCCCTTCTGCCTCCTCGACCCCCAAAACCACCCACATATCTATTGGTACCTCTCCCCGTTTCCCACCTAGAGATTACTCCACATGTGAGGAGTCCACAGCACAAAGCTCAATTCCATCCACCTCACTAGTTCTTGCCACTACACCCACCACTCCCCAACACATCCCAGCAGCTTTTCAACAGACACATGAAACTAATTCTATCTCCCTTTCCCCTACAGGAGGCGTCAGTGGGAGGCGCGGGTCCATTACCAGGGTAATGATGAGAAGGCCAAAAAACGGGACTAACCGTGAACAAACGTGCCCCTCTGAACCCACACAGAACAACCCAACCCCGCAACCTGCCACCACTGACGCCTCACAGCCACACACATCATCACCACCTTCATCCCCAGCACTACCCTGTGCCCCCACATACCACCAGGCCAGGCCAAAGAAAAAGGTACTTGACTGGAACGTTGGGGTCGACACACTTCCACTAATAACCACATTTTCACATACTCTCCAACCACTACACCATAAATTCAAACAGAATTTCACCACTACACAACAAACCTACCCACCATTACAACAACACAAAATCATATCTGCACTCAAGAGAAAAAAGAACCTGGGGGACCTCCTTGTGCATTCCAGCTTCTCCACCTTACCTCCCAAACCCCCACAGTCACACACACTCCACTTCAAGCCCCGGAAATTTATCAACAACCCCTATGGTCACACATCATGCCCCATCCAGAATCCCCTCTCCTTGACAACCACCAATTTAATCTATATCATAACATGCACACAATGCCATAAACACTACATAGGAGAAACCAAACACACACTAGAAACCCGTCTCAAACAACATTTATACCACATCAGACGAGCAGACATCAACACAACCCTATACACACACTTCCAAACCCATCCTGTCGCTAACCTCATCATTTCAGGTCTGGAATGTGGAGTCCGATGGACCAGTGGACAGCGGAAACTCATGGAACATAGATGGATTAAAAAACTAAAAACCGTAACACCAACTGGTCTAAATGAAAGGAGATAATGATACTAATCAATGACACTGCTTGCACTTTTGTCCAAGAGATGGCATTTTAACCTTTTTATCCCTTCTGTTTTAATAAAATCAAATCAATGTCTTGAGGTGACCCTTGAGTGTCTTTTATCAAGTTTTTAGAGGTTTTTATTTTCACAGTATTTTATCATTTACAGTACTTTGTCATTGGGTATGCGGTCTACTATAACTTAGACTCAGGGGGGTGGACGCCTCTGCCTTGCACAGTCCCCAGTGAATCCATTCACTGGTAAACTTAATTCAAAAGCCGGAATTCCGGAAGCCATACAGAAACGGACAACATACACTGGACAAGCACCACAGCAGCCACAATATTCAATCACTGGTGCCAACATTTAAATTTTCAATAAACAGAAGCCGAGACCTGGACTCCACTCATCCCATCACTCATAACCACTCACCATTAACTATAACCCCATCTATCCCTTCCACTTTGCTTCCCACAGGTCCCTCTCCTGCTTCCTTCCTCTTCCCCTCTTCCCCCTCTTCTCCCAGGATTCCTCCTCCCTCTTCTCTTTCTTCCTCTCCATCTCCAGCAGCAGCTCAGCCTCCTCTACCTACCTCGGATCCCCACTCCAATGTGTTGAACCTGTCCAGGTCTGTCCGTCTCACGGCCGCACAGGTCCGGTTGCTGGAGAGGGGCCTCAGCTATATTCCCCGTCCCACAAAAATGGACTGGGAGACACTTCGAAGGGACATACACAGATATCATAGGAGACTTAAATTACTTGACTTTTTCAAGGACTCACAGACTGACACACACACACCCTTTGTCCTGCCCTCCACATGGGAGCCTAAACTCTCCCATGTGGACGGCAGGATACGGCGCCTCATCAGACAGGACAACCATGTACTCAACCAATATCACCCATCACCAGATAGACCTGACAATTTGACTACAGACGAACGTAATAGCATCACCACACTCCGGAACAACACACACATAGTCATCAAACCAGCAGACAAGGGTTCAAAAATAGTCATCTTAGATAAATTTCAATACACATACGAAGCCAATAGACAATTATCAAACACAAGATACTACACACACATAGCAGCAAGTATACAGCCACAGACACAAACCAAACTCAGACAAATCATTACCAGACTCTATCATCAAAAATACATCACCGCCAAACAACGCGACTTCCTCGATGGACCCGACAACCCTAGACCCAGGATCTTTTACCTATTACCCAAAATACACAAAGACCCTCAGACTTGGACTATTCCCTTCGAAGTGCCTCCCGGTCGACCCATAGTGTCAGACTGCAGCAGTGAATCATATCATATAGCACAATACATAGACCATTTCCTGAACCCCCTCTCCACACTACACCCAAGCTACCTAAAAGATACATACGATTTTCTGGAGAAGATCAAACCCATAGCCGTGCCCACACACACATACATATTTACCATAGACATTGACAGCCTCTATACCAACATACCCACAACCATTGGCCTCCAGGCAGTTAAAAAACTTTTTCAGGAACACCCAGATAACACCAGACCAGATAACGCCATTTTAGAATTATTACACATCAGTCTCACCTGCAACGACTTCACATTTAACAATAAATATTACTTGCAGATGGAGGGCACGGCTATGGGCAAGAAGTTTGCACCAGCGTACGCCAATATCTTCATGAGTGAGTGGGAGAGAGAGGCCTTGGCAAAGTGCCCACTACAACCAATCATGTATTACAGATTTTTAGATGACATTATAGGCTTATGGACACACACTTTAGAACAGTTTAATACATTCATACATATTTTGAACACACATCATTCTTCCATTACCATCAAACACAATATCCATCCCACAGAAGTAAACTTCTTGGACACAACAGTATTTTTTCACACTACAAATCACACACATAAACAATTACATACCAAAGTATATTTTAAGGATACAGACACACACGCATTACTCCATAAACACAGCTACCACCCAAAACACACTTTTGCAGGTATCATCAAGTCACAAATAATCCGTTTTTGTAGAATTTCATGTAATAAGGAACATTTTAATCAGGCCACACACACACTTTTCACAGTCCTCAGAAGGAGAGGTTACAGTAAGAGATTCCTACGAACAGTAAAAAACAATGCCTTGGCCTCTCTCTCCCCCGCCTGGTCAGCTTCCACCAACACACACCCGGACACCCCGTTCTCCAACTCTAACCCTAACCTCAGCCCTAGTCCTTCTCCACAACCATCTAGGAGCGGGCCCCTCTCTGGCATCGAGACAAGGACAGACCTGGACCGGGACCACATACTATCCTCTCATTTCCCTTCTTCCTCCAATTCTCCTCCCATCACACAGTCCAACGTCTCATCAACCACCACTACATTACTTCCACTAATAACCACATTTTCACATACTCTCCAACCACTACACCATAAATTCAAACAGAATTTCACCACTACACAACAAACCTACCCACCATTACAACAACACAAAATCATATCTGCACTCAAGAGAAATAAGAACCTGGGGGACCTCCTTGTGCATTCCAGCTTCTCCACCTTACCTCCCAAACCCCCACAGTCACACACACTCCACTTCAAGCCCCGGAAATTTATCAACAACCCCTATGGTCACACATCATGCCCCATCCAGAATCCCCTCTCCTTGACAACCACCAATTTAATCTATATCATAACATGCACACAATGCCATAAACACTACATAGGAGAAACCAAACACACACTAGAAACCCGTCTCAAACAACATTTATACCACATCAGACGAGCAGACATCAACACAACCCTATACACACACTTCCAAACCCATCCTGTCGCTAACCTCATCATTTCAGGTCTGGAATGTGGAGTCCGATGGACCAGTGGACAGCGGAAACTCATGGAACATAGATGGATTAAAAAACTAAAAACCGTAACACCAACTGGTCTAAATGAAAGGAGATAATGATACTAATCAATGACACTGCTTGCACTTTTGTCCAAGAGATGGCATTTTAACCTTTTTATCCCTTCTGTTTTAATAAAATCAAATCAATGTCTTGAGGTGACCCTTGAGTGTCTTTTATCAAGTTTTTAGAGGTTTTTATTTTCACAGTATTTTATCATTTACAGTACTTTGTCATTGGGTATGCGGTCTACTATAACTTAGACTCAGGGGGGTGGACGCCTCTGCCTTGCACAGTCCCCAGTGAATCCATTCACTGGTAAACTTAATTCAAATCACTAAACCTTAAAGGCATTGTAGGCTAGATTTTAACAAAAAGCTCCCCTTTTAACATACATACATACATACATACATACATACATACATACATACATACATACATACATACATACATACATACATACATACATACATACATACATAGGGGTTTTATCAATTTTATTCAAAACATTTTACAGGTTTTTAGCAGGCAGTATGCCATCTGGTGGGCGAATGTTGAAACAGTTTTTAGAACCCTCTTTTAGGCCAGGGCAGCAGAGCATGATTTTTGCCTTTTTTAAACATCACCATTTTAATTCAATACATACATACATACCCCAAAGGTGTACAGCTACTGTAGTAGCAGCAGTGGCGGCTGCAGGATTTTTTCCCTGGGCGGGGGGCTATTTGACTGGGCAATTGGATCTACCCCAACCAACCCCCCCCCCCCCCATTATAGGCTTTAGCCTATAATGACACTTGGCCACCCCCTCCCGTGTGTCACCCCTTGTATTAGAACAGGGTCCCTCTAAACAAGTCTCTGTAGTTCCCTTAGCAAAAAAAATAGTAAAAAAAAATAAAAAATACAAAACACCAAAACTGTGTGGATGATGATGCACATTGCACTGGCAACCAGACTGAGATTATTTGAAAATTTGAATAAACCACTATAACTATCTAATTGGTGGATTCACTTTCTCTCATTTCACTTTCTATTTTCACATCACTTTCAGATCAGGGACTCCAAGGACTCCTTGAGGGAGTTTCAGGGGGTCCCCAGCTAAATGATGATGAGTTAATATAACCCAAATGGATCCTTATCTGTAGCTTTGAGTGAGCAAATGTAACCAATTGGAAACACTTCTCTCAAAGTTAAGTGTATACAAGGGAGTCCCAGAGCTATTAAATGGGGCTCTGTTATACTGAGGATCCTTGAAATGGACCAACGTTTTGTTGGTCAAATTGAATAAATGATGTCATCAAGTGGTGTTTCACCACGTTAATATTATTTTCAGACCTCCATTTCTAGGAAATAGATTGGGGGAACAACACAACATCTCTAAGGTGCATGTTAGGCCTGTGAATCTTTGGGTGTCCCACGATTCGATTCAGAATCGATTTTCTGGGTCACGATTCGATTTTTACGGTTCTTCTTTTCTTTTCTTTTTTTTTTTTTTTTTTTTTTTTTTTTTACAAAATGGTTCAATGGCATTTGAGCATGATCTACCCCCCTGTTGTATTGTGCTTTCTGTAAGCATGTTTTACAGAAACATTCTTCTTCATTTGGTACTTTTATTTACAGTTTGGTATAAAAAAAAAGATTTACAAGTCATGATTTGTTGTTCTCAGCGTCTTGTTTCCCCAATTGTTTTCCAATTGGTCTAACTGTACTCTATGCATATTGACACTATAGCTTGCAGTTAAACAAAAGCCACATGATTATCATTTGAATACCTGATGGCCTGTTCTGTAGCTGTAGCATACCCTTCAAGCAAGCCTCTGAGGGCCCTGCGCAGGCTGTATGTGGGCAGTGAGGGCTATGGCAGCCTGCACTTAACCTTAAGGGGCCCCCAGAGGGCTTGCCCAAGTGATGCCCATAGCTGTTGGCTTACCGTGGGCAACTATGCGATAACCCGCACCTGCGGGCAGCCCACAGCATTCCCATACTGGCCCAGTTTGCTTTCGCCCGTGTAGGCCCTTAGCATATTTATACCTTTGGGCCCAATGCCTTTTTTGTGTGGACAGCCCATATCTGCTCTTTCCTTATTATTCATTCATTTATTGATTGAAATGTTCCTGCATTAACTACCACCGCACTAGCAGCTTAATTAAAACATATATGTAAAATATGTATTTGTGACTCATTAAGTATAGCTATGATATGCTCAATAACTTGGTGTATGTGTTAATATTTGAGCCAACAATATGACCACAGCGTGTGCTATACCACATTGAATGTGCGTGCAAAATTTCACGGAAACAGCACACTGTTCATGATTTGAACCATTTCATTGTAAAAGCCCTTACGGAAGAAACATATATTGCATTATATTTTAAAATGTTGTGCAATATACAGGAATATATTTTCCCATATATGAGATTTAGTATTTATATTGTCCAATATATTGCAATATATGCATGTCCCATATATTGGTATATATTGTACCATGTATAATTATATATTGTATAACAAATATATTGCAATATATGCATGCACCATATATTGGTATATATTGTACCCGGTCTAATTATATATTGTAAAATATATGGCAATTTATATTCAGTCTTTATGTGCTCCAATATATTGCAATATATGAGTGTGCCATATATTGGTATATATTGTACCGGTATAATTATATATTGCAAAATATATGGCAATTTATATTCAGTCTTTATATGCTCCAATATATTTCAATAGGAGTGTGCCATATATTGGTATATATTGTGCCCAGTCTAATTATATATTGTAAAATATATGGCAATTTATATTCAGTCTTTGTATGCTCCAATATATTGCAATATATGAGTGTTCCATATATTGCTACATAATTCCACCTGTATAATTATATATGGTACAATATATGGTCATTTATATTCAGTCTTTGCATGCCCAATATATGCATGTGCTGTATTGTGTATATAGTGTGCCATGCATGATTTTATTTTATCTATGTGCTACAATATAATGCATGTACCATATATTGGTATATATTGTGCCATATATGATTATATATCGTAACATATTTAATAATACTTTACTATTTTACTTTCATTTTTTACTTTGCGAATAAACATTTATAGCATACACATGAACCATTCATAGCATAGCTATATATACTAAAGAAAACACATTGAAGACAAAATAATATGCATCATTTTGATGTTTATTAAAACCTCTTTGCCTTTTACATTTTCAATCTTCCACACTGGATCTTGCTATACAGTATATGCATAAAGGCTTGCTAATTGTGATAGATCAATAGCACATATTTTCTTTTTAACAATGTCCCATCAAATACCTGTTTCATGCCTGTGGAATCCCCTTTTCAGACCAACCACATTTTCAACATCAATCAGTGAACTATGTGATCTGTCATTCTTTCTGCCAAAAGATCCAAAAGGCTCCACCTGCAGACCTAGCCCAGGAGTGGATGTGCCTCACAGTTGATGTGATGACGTCACACATCAACCCATAGACCCCTGTTTTTGCCATGTGCCACCCGCTTCTACCGTTATCAAGCGATAATTCCAGTAGGCTGCTTATCAGCACCATCTTAGCTTGTGGTTAGGGTTAGGTTTAGAGAAGGGTGTAGCAATGTACCAACCGTACCAACCAACCGTAACCCTAAGCCTAAATCCCCGGTGCTCAACAACAGGGGCCTGTGGGTTGATGTGACGTCATCACATTAACTGTGAGGCACGTCCACTCCTAGGCTAGGTCTGCAGCTGGACCCTTCTCAAAAGCAAAGCATGTAATAGTATATAGAAATTGTGTCCATTTTGCAACAGCACAGTGAAGCTTGGTTAAGTCGTGAACCAGTGTAAAGGGGGTCTTCATTTTTCAGAGGAAATTGTTTCACAGATTCACAGACTTGTGAATGTGATTCCTTGCTGATTAATAAGGGATATCTTCAAATAAAACTGAACAATCCATTATTATTATTATTATTCTCCACTTCCAATAATGGACCCAACACTGTGATCTAAGTCACAAGAAAAAAATAAATACTGCACACACTGATGATGCTTGACTGCAATTATGTCCATTGTTGAATTAGCCTCACTCTCTGGTAAAGTCATCCTCAAACAAGACAAGAGCAGGGAAGTAGGATATCTGGGAATAGAATCTCCACCACCAGCATACAGGCTCTAGAAGAAAGAAAGAAAGAAAGAAAGAAAGAAAGAAAGAAAGAAAGAAAGAAAGAAAGAAAGAAAGAAAGAAAGAAAGAAAGAAAGAAAGAAAGAAAGAAAGAAAGAAAGAAAGAAAGAAAACAGATTTTAATACTTCAATCATCATATCATAATGTATGTCCCTCAATCACCACTGATATAACTGATTGTAAATGTACTGTTGATGTACTGTTGAACTAACAATGGACTTCAGAAGGGGTAACCCAAGAAGAACATGGCTGAGAAATACTCTTGTACAGCACAATAACCATAATGTGGCTGATATGATGTGTATCTTCAAAGCCAATGCCAGACTTATAGTGAGAGGAATCTTCATTCCTATGTAAGAAAACAATACATGACATGACTCTCATGTCATTGACAGATTGATGACAGTTTATTAGCGGTCTGTTAATAGCTTGTTTATTGGGGTCTTTTAGTACTTATTTCATGTTTTAAGTCAGCAAATGCCTTTTGGGGCTTGCTTTTAATGGGCCCATCTTTACTCTCAGAATTAGAACCCATAAGGGTCCACTTGGTTCCTAAGTATCATTTAGGGAGCCCCTCACAGACCCCACTTTGTGAACCACCTGGCCTAGTCTGTATATTAATTTAGACACATTTACATTTTCATAGTTCATAGACAATGATATATACCATGTTCCCTTCGCGAGAACAGGCCCTAGATAGACCCAATAATAATTGTACAGTATTTGATCTCAATCTTATCTCTGCATTGTTTTAGTTTAGACCAGGGCTTTAGCGTATAGACAGCTACGCCAACTCCGTTCACTTAATGGGGTCAGTCCAATGGAGGCTTCTACCTAGACTTCTACTGAAAATTGGGACAACGAATAGCAGCCCAGCTTGAGAGAAAAATAAATACACCCCTTTATTTTATATCGTTTTGTAGTAATATTACAACATAAACATTGCATACTTTAACACATTGCTGAAAACGATGTATTCCCAACTGTAGTCTGTACCTTTTAGGCAAAATGAACAGCGCTCGGGTTCTGACCCCTCAATGTCGCAACTTGTCTACTAGATGCCTCTGGTTTAGACAGTGAGGTCATGCAAGCAGTTACAATATCCGTCTGCATTGTCGTATGATTCAGTAAACAGAATAAGACTCACCTTCTTTTCAGAAACGTGTTGTTCTTTTTGGAATGTCCGTTTCATCAGAATCCGGGAGAATATATTTTCTTCTAAATCGGAGCCGATCCATTGTTGCTGTGTTTTGGTTTTGAGAGAGATGGCTTCCGGCTTTCATTGAGACGCTAAGCATTTTGGTTGGTGTAGTTCCGCTGTACTTATCAGTAAGCATTGCTTACTCTACTAGAACTACATCGGCCAGAATGCTTAGCGCGCAACTCACGCATGCGCAGAACCCTCCCCCCTCCAGCCAGCGCTCGAGCCATCGCGCTCGAGCGCTGTCTTTCTTCCAACGGATGCGGCACAACACAACAACGTCCACTCGTTCAGCGAACAGAAACATTAAAATTATTAAAATTACTTATCAAATCAACAAAAGTATGACGGAATACAAGTTTGCCCTTGTTAGCTGGGCAGAGGGGGCTGACAAGAATACGACCAGCATTGTTCCAAGCAGCTGGATAGTTGACAGTGATACTGAAAGGTGAGTTTGAAACTATGACCAAAAACAAAATAATCTTACAATGTACAACCCAAACACATTGCTAAGTCTGCGTTTTTCTGTATAATGTTTAAATTAGTCCTTAGTAGAAAACGGCCTCTGATATACCTGTACAAAATAACTGCAAAACAATAACTACTACTTGTCTTTGTTTTTTGTTCTTGTCTTGACTAAAAAGTAAAAAATATCTATGTTTATATCCTATTTATAACAGTGGTTCCCAAACCTTTTCATGACAAGGACCCCGAAATTGTCATTAATGAGCCCGTGGACCCCCATATGATAAGATAACGCCACATCAGTAGAAATTTGAATGGCTCTAAGCAGTGATTCTAAATACATTTAATTTCAAAGACCCCTATTTGACAATAGGCTGCAGATTGCACTTGCACCACCGATTCGTCAAAATGAATGTTAAAGGGGAATTCCACACATTAAAAAAAAAAAAAAAAAAAAAAAAATCCTGAGAGGATACAAATGTGAACCAAATGGACCCTAGCGGGTCAATTTGGTTCCATTTGTACCCTCTCAGGAAAAAGCGATCTGAAAGAAAAATCATTAACATGGTGAAATACATCTTCATGATGTAATAATAATAATAATAATAATAATGTCAATCTTCATGATGTCATCAGTTGTTAATTTTTTTCAGACCTCCATTTTTAAGAAATACAGGTTCCACTTTGGAAACCACAGCACCCTAACATGTAAAAGATGCAATATGACATGGCTCTGTTTACACAGTGCTGTATTACTTCCCCCTTTATTTTATTGCATTTATTTATTTGACACGTTTTCTGGCACTGAAAATGTACAGTATGTTTTTCATGCCAATCAAACTTATTTGTATTGAATTGAAATTGACAGGACACATCATGTGGAGTGCCGTACATTAGGCCGTAAGAAACCTGCTAATGGATGGCCGGTTGAGCATGCTCAAATTCTTCAGTTAGCAGGCAAGTGAGGTCTTTACACACACTCACACAAAATTTACATTTTAAAACATTAGGTTGATGACAATGTTGTTTTTTTGGAATTATTAAAATCTATCCTTCTAATTTACTTGGATGCAGACAAAGAGGCTACACTCAAAGCTGCTGAGCGGGAACTCTACGCAGTTGACATTCCGAATCTTGGCAAGAGGGTGAGGAAAGCGTAAAACCTGGACTTTGGTGAAGAAGACTCCAGTATTGGTGACAAAGGCTTTGGCCCTGGAAATCCCAAACAGGTAATTAACCAGAGATTGATAGTACACCCAGAAAAGAATGAATGTATATTGACTGCTCTTTGATTAAAGGGAAATTCCACCCATTTTCAACATTTTACTATAGCCTATCATTAATATACCAAATTGAATATGTTATGTGGACATGATAAAAAAAAAAAGTTTCCACATTCTGTGTCTCTTAGAAATGGAGGACTGGAAAAAAACATCAACATGGTGAAACACAACTTAATGGTGTCATCAAGTTGTTTCACAGCATTGATGCTTTTCTTTTGTACAAATGGACCTGAGGGTTCATTTAGTTCTATTTGTATGCTGAAAAAATGTTAAATGGGTGCAATTCCCCTTTAAATACGAAATAACATCTTTTCCCCCCAGAAAAAGGCCAAAGTTGCTACACAAAGACGGGTGGACGAGGGAATGTTGTCTGAGGATCTGTTCAACCCCAGTTCAGCAGAACTGTCAAGTCAAGAATACACCAAAGAACTGCAAGGCCAGCTGAAGACTTTACAGAGAGAACAGCAAGCTGAGAAACATGGTATTAAAGGCAAGTATTAAATATTACCGTATTGTCCCAAGTATAAGACGACCCTGGTTATAAGAAGACCCCCATTTTTCAAGACTAATTTGTGTAAAGAAGAAAACATTGAATGTCAAATAATATAGTCCACAAATATAAGACGACTCCATTTTTAAGATTTTTGCCATTTGAAAAAACACTTATATTCAGGCCAATAGGGTAATATGTAATCAAAGTACTGTATGTTGAATAATCAACAAAACGTGTCCACGGAACTCATGTTGACTACATCTTTATTTTTACCCTGGAGCTCTTCATTCAACCCATTGAGCTCACGGGTGAGATTAGTGAGGAAAGACAAATGAAATCTAAAAGCCACTGGTGGTCAACTAGCTTTGTATGATTATCCCTGTGTAGAAAGCTTCGGGAACTACTAGATTTCAGATATAGCTATGATCAGAAATCTGATCAGGAACATTCATGCTTAACCACCTAACATCAGTAGTTCTCCAAGTGAGGACGAAAAGGCACGTTTAATTATAATAAACAAAACATAATCTTCCTCCCATTCAGAGTGAAATGGTAGGTTTTTGAACGTTTCGTCACGTTGCAGTCGACTTGGGAACAGTCCGGTCTACCAGTGAACCGCAATCGACAGGTTCCTGATATACACACACAAACACAGTTGTAGGCCTGCCTCTTGTAGTGTCACTATGTGAGAGTCTTCTCACTGTGTTACAGTTAGGTTACCAGGGATTGATTACCGCAAAGGCACACTAGGCCGATAATCAATAATATTTTCTTTTATATGTTTCCAGATGAATTCAGGCCTGAGAAAGGACTACAAGCCATGGTTGCGAGGAGTGCAAGAAGAAACATCCTATTTTGAGAGGTGGCTGGTCGTCCTTCCCCTCCAGTCCTTTTTTTTATCCTCCCGTTTCAGCAGAGAGACCATGGCCCGAGAAAAGATAAACCTCACAACCGCCTAAACCTCATCTTACCTGAAGTGGTCACTCGAGATGGGAACCTGTGAGTTGAACTGCTTTTTTAGATGTCTCAAAAAGGTCCACACCTGTGCAGTCAGCAAGTTGCATCTGAGTTTGCTAAGAGTCAACTATATGAGGGGTCTGAGGACAATTAAGCGGAACTCGCTAGTCGCTAATATGTGGCCCTAATAAGCTGTTGAATGGAGAGGCTTAATTCTGAATGTTGTATAGCACCTGGAAGCCTGGACTATTGGCATCCAAGCCTTTTGAACTTGACATTTCTCTCCTGCATTTAGTTCTTTGATGCATACAGTTGTAAAACTTCCTCCCACAAAACAAAATGTAAGCACTGAATAACTACGAACCTACTGTACAGAACAAACACTTGTTGCCTACACCTGTGGTTGCCTCACTCCAGGTCACACTGAGTTGGACCCACTCTTTGGTGTCCACTGACTACCGACCAAGGGCTTTTATTTTCATTTTATTTATTATTTTTTCTGTAAAGTTGCTTTTACATCATTAGTAGTTTTTGGGCTTGTTTGTAAAATGATGCTGTTGCTTATTTTGGCTTGTTTCCTATAATATTGTTTAAGACAGTTAAGACAGTTATTGTGTTGAGTTGTGTTTAGAGCTGTCTCCATCACCAGTTGTTTGCTCAGTATTGATGTATTCTGACCATTGGGAACCGGAGGGGAGCAGCAAACAATGTTGGAACAATAGTGTCACATCCATGTTTGCAGGAAAACTGGTTAAAAACTACTACTATTGATATACTAAACCTGTTGAGGCTTAAAGATACATCGCATGGATGCAACTGGGACGTATCCTCAGTGATGTATCCCAAGGTCATCGGGGTTTCGGGTCTCGCAACATCATACCCCTCACTCAGGCGACCCAGCCGGGGTTGATCAAGTCCCGACTTACGTCCCAGTAGCTACTCTCGGTCAGTCCACTAGGGAAAGACCCAAGGCCACACAATCCACCGCTCCAGAACTATTCTGCCGGTACTGGGAGGCACTATACTCTGGCACATGGAGGGACTAGGCTCTGTGGGTTGACTCCTGTCCAGACCCCTCCTACGTCTCACCAGGTCTGCTCCTGCTCTCACCAGGTTGGCACAGTACCTGTGCGTTGCACCAGACTCCCAGCACCAGACATTTCATTCAGGAGCAGTGAATCATAATGGCCCTCCTAACGGCCTCACCAAGGTTTTTGGGCTTCCTCCTCACGGAGGACACAGGCTGGGGCGCTAACCCATACTGCTCACCCGGGTGCCGTCTACATTCCGGCTGTCACCCGTCTCTCCGGTGGTCACCAAGTCTTTCCCTGGTTGTCACATAGTCTATTCCTATGAGCCACTATAAATAGAAACTAAAGGCTTAAAGATACATCGCATGGATGCAACTGGGACGTATCCTCAGTGATGTATCCCAAGGTCATCGGGGTTTCGGGTCTCGCAACATCATACCCCTCACTCAGGCGACCCAGCCGGGGTTGATCAAGTCCCGACTTACGTCCCAGTAGCTACTCTCGGTCAGTCCACTAGGGAAATATATTGTACCTATGGTGAATGATTCATTGATAGACCCAGGGCAGTGTCTGAATCTAACTAAAAGTCGAGCAATTTTGATTTTATTTGAATTATTTACCTTGGTTTGGCACTTGCCTCTCATTCCTATAGCTGTTGCTTCATGCTTACGCATTATCAAATTAATATCATTGCAAATTTCAAATTCAGTATTGCCTTTTCAACTTCCTCTTTATTTTTCAGCAATTTATATGTAAACGTGAGAGGAAATTAGTTTCCAGTTGCAGTTGAACTAGAGAAAAAAAAAAAAAAAAAAACTAAATGTCAACATCAGTTTAAAATGTTACGTATACAGCGTCTTGTTTTGTTACACGGTGTGTCCCGTGCCTTGACTTACTCAATTTTTGCTTTGGGGAGAATAGGTCAAGATGGTTTGGTGGTGTTAGGAGATTTTCTCGGCTTACATCCTAAGATGTTCCTTTAACCTGTGCCATTTGCCTTAAATGCTCTTCATGTAATTGGTCCTTGCTAAAGTTAATGAAAAATTGGCAGATTCTTTTCCCACTCGGTCTGTGTCTCATAGGAGGGCTGTGGGCATTCAGAAACTGGAGTTATGGGACATCATCGATGACATCCAAAAATGTATTTTATTTTTGGGGGATTTAAAAGATTCATTATCGCGAGAATGATGGCTTTCATTGGTAACTTGGTAACACATGGTAACTTTTCATGAATTAAAAGCCTGTCGTTTCTATCAGCTTGGATTCTCTTGATGTCATATAAGCCTAGTTTCTGAACTGCCCACAGCCCTCCTATGAGACAGACCAAGTGGGGAAAAATGTGCCAATGTTTCATGAACATTAGTGAGGACCAATTACATGATCAGATCTCTCTGATCTGGCACAGGGCATCCTTGGAGGGCCATTCAGTATAGAGCTGGCAAGTGTGGCGGCCATCTTGGTTCCACGCTAAAAATCCTGATGCATTTTTCCCATAGAGATTTCCAAAGATATTTATATCAATTATTGTAAGCCTTGAATCCAGCCATCCAGGATCATGGTGAATTATGACCATAAAACCTTTGATTCTGTGAAAAGAAATATTTGAAAAACAGTATTTATTAAACATCGTATATCATAATTAAAACATTTAAAACCTTTTTCACATGATCAAAGGTTTTATGGTCATGATTAACCATGATCCTGGATGGCTTGATTCAAGGCTTACAATATCTTTGGAAATCTCTATAGGGAAAATGCATTGGGATTTTTAGCATGGAACTAAGATGGCTGCCACACTTGCCAGCTCTATAGCCTGGTGCTGTTTTGGCCCAAATACTGAACAGCCCAGACAAAGGATTTGCATTAACTCCCTTGCACCCCCTCCCCCACGTTAAATGTGTTATTTTTGTGTGTTCCAATGTTGTTCCAATGTTTGTAATATGTTGTAATGCTTTCTATTGTTGGTGTATATAATACATTCTTTGATTTGAATCACTTTGACTATTGCATTTTTTTCACAGTACAGATCATGGTTATGCAGTGACAACTTGCATTTTAATTGGTGTACTTCAATTTTTAGTTCAGTCAGTTGGTGTAAACAGATTTAATGATGCAATTCGTGGCTCATTTATAGTTCTTTTAAAATAAATATACCGGTAGTAAAATATTAATGGTTAAAGCCAATGTGGGTGTGGTGGGGGCCTAGTCAGGGCAGTTAATGGGGGTTTCCTGCAGGCTGAGTGAGGGCTTATTCTGGGGCCCTTGCGGGCCCTTTTAGGCATCTTAGGGCTACGTGGGGGCTGACCATACTGGCCCAGCACTTAGGGCCCAGCAGTTTGCCGATGTGCAAACCCCCTAGGGTCCTGCGTGGGCAACCCAAAGCGGCCCCTTGCGCAAGCCCTAACTGGGCCTTGACAGGGCCAGCGCGGTCATGCTTGCAGGGTACATTTGTTTACATTTAGCAGTCATTATTAGCATGCTTTTAGCGCCAGGTGAACACAATGAACTACTCTAAACTAGGCTATTCTGATCAAAACGTTCACGCAGGATTTCTTCGTCCAAAGCCCACGTTAGTTGATCATTTGAGCAGTACACACACACGTCGCTGCAGCCAATAGAACTATTACGGTTTGTCCCTATTGAAGCCATTCAAATTCGGACACCTCAATGTCGCACCTCTTCTACTAGATGTGTAGACCAGCGTGGATGAGAGCCTGGGGATCGAGGCTATGTGTAGACAGACTTACCAACTCCCTTCACTTCATGGGGCCAGTCCAATGGTGGCTCTTCTACATAGATTTCTTTGCGAACGGGACGGAAAATACGTTGTTTCTCTCTCACACACAAACGGCCGGGTCCTTTCCCCTCTGGACAGGCTTCGCTCAGGCAGGCAGGCTGACAGTGTTAATAAAACTATTTCGCGCATACTGCAGAAAACAACAACACAGTAGCTCATCGAGGAAGTCAGAGCCATCATTACTCTATATGGGGCCATCTAGTAGAAGAGTTGCGACATTAAGGGGTCAGAAACGGAGCGCTCGAGCGCTGTTCATGCAGCACGATTAGGGGCAAACTGCCGCCGCTGGACTGGCCCCATGAAGTGGACGGAGCTGAGAGAACCGAGAGAATAGTGAAAGACATCATGCAGCTCAGCACTGCGCAGTGTTTACGCAGCTGCAGAGTTGGAGCTGCTCAGCATTGCGCCGGCGTTGCGCAGAATCATAAAAATAATATTTTATTCGTTCTTTTCGTACCTGGGCAGACTTCATAAATGGGTGGGCACGTGCCCACCCAGGCCCAGTCCTAAATCCGCCCCTGAGTAGCAGTAATAGTAGTGTGTTTGTTGTTGCTTACAGGGGAGGATTATCCAATGTCATTTTGGGCCCAGGGGCCCGTGAGCTGGGGGGGGCTGAGCGTGAGTGTCCATGTGATCGCTAATAGACTCAAGCTCAGTGCTCCCCCCAAAAAAGGGGTAAGCTGAATAACAATGACACACATGGTCGTGGTAACTGTTATTAACAATTGTCTCATTCATCTTGTGTCAATAAAATATCTTGAAAAGTCCTAAACTTTCATGGTACAGCACATTACTGCAAGTGGTCAAATAGTTTGCACTTATTTGGCTTACTTATCTTGTCCATTTAGTATTAAGGAATCCCTTGCTCTAAATCCTGCTGAAATGCTGGTGAATATCGCAGGCCTATAATGTCACAAATGATATGTGTTCAGACACTATGCATTACAATGGGAATAAAAAAATGCTCTGGTGTAGGGAGGGCCTTTGACTGGCAGCGGCCCAGGGGCCCAACATTTCTAGATCTGTCCATGGTTGCTTGATGAACTCCCAGAGAGGACAGTGAACACAATAAAGGGGACAAGTGAATCAGCCAATCCCATTATTTAAAAGCAAGTTAATTTATTTGACACAGCAAACATAGTACACAAATATAAGACGTTTGCCTTCCCACTGTTCTACAGTGTGTAACAAATGACCACAAACTGTACATCAACAGTGCACACACAGATCACCTCAGAACAGTGGTTGCATTGACACAACAGTACATTGCAGTTTGCCCTCTATAGTCTATTGGTTTGTAACCGTTGCTGCATGTTGACAGCTGTCACAGCAGGTGACACTGGTTGTAGACATGCACCCTAATAGATTTTTGCCATGGTTGAACTTAGGCTTTTGCAGCAAAACAAGGTAAGCATTCATAAATGCAGAGACGCACACATTTCCTCAGTAAACCAGGATATCAAAATAATCTACACATTACAATCTGGAATATGAGTGAACCTTCCTTGTAACCTTTGCAGAAATATGCTAGGTCATACTAGAGAAGCAACAAGACATCTTTTTCATGATCCTATGACACATTTTACACCCAGTGCCAATTGCCTAAGTTACAATCCTGGCCGCTGTCCTCCCTCATTCATGCTTCCTTCAATGTATGAGGAATGACCCCAAAACTGAAAAGAAGTTCCTGGGGGGGGGAAAAAAGGAACATTTTTTTTAAACAAAAGATATGCACCCCCCCCCCCCCCCCCCCCCCCATTCAAAAAAAGAAAGAAAGAAAAACATAAAACAGAACAAGACCAATAAAAAATAAACCTAAAGGCAACAGGCTGCACATAAGGTTCTTTGTTGATCCGGGTTATTTAATTCATTCATGCATATACACACACACACACACATATATCTTGTTTAATGTGCATGCCATTATAAATGTATGTTGTATGCATTATATTTATATATATATATATATATATATATATATATATATATATATATATATATATATATATATATATATATATATATATATATATATATATATATATATATATATATATATATATATATATATTAGTTTTTGTGTAAATAAGACTTTGTTTTCTGCCCAGGTTTGATTGGAAGATGGTAATTTGGGAGCCTCCCAACTCCCAGGTGCCACGTTTCACCACTGATTAGTGGCTCACTATAAAACAGCTTCCTTGTCTGCCTCCTCAATATTTGCCTGACGAAGACCTTAGGGTCCAAACGTTGCAGTTGTTGCCTGAACTAAATACAAAGTGTGTTTTGGAGCATATAAACAGGGTGCGGGCGTTCCTCTCCGTTCTCTAAGTTTGATGCTTTGATGCTCAGCACCTGGCCTGAATATAGGCGTGAGATGTGCCTTTGAAATGGATCCGGGTTATTCACACATTTAGTGTGGAACCACAATGTGCATGATTCGCATTCTATCTGAAAGAACAAGAATACATTGTTATTGTGGATGCATTTAGTTTGAAAGAATATGTGCCCTCCATGTAAAGTTTCTTAATGGTCTCTTACCCACTTAACCATGGAAAGCCACATTAAACGTCTAAATAGGTAACTTTCATTATTTGGTAGGTTTAAACTATTTCACAGAGCTCTTAAAGCGCAGTTTGCTAATGACTGGCAAATAGCATTCTTTACTGGTCAAGACTTGACCAGATCATATCTCTTTCTTGTAGACAGGCTGTTTGACCTCCAACTGATGTTTTAGATAACGGCCTGTAGGTAGCCGGTAGTTTTCCAGTCCTCTCACACACACACACACACTCCACACCCTCACGCACACACATTCACATGCACTCTCGTGCACGCGCATAGCCACACCCTCACATGTGCTGACACACACACACACACACACACACACACACACACACACACACACACACACACACACACACCCACACCCACACACACGTATGCAGGGACATAGCCACACCTACATACCATAGACACACCCATACCTGTACTGGTATTGTGATATATGCATTGGTCAGTTTGAGACTGACACAGGCACGACACAGACACTAGGACACACAGACACGGGAGAGGCAGCCACGCAGGGAGAGACCCTCTCTCTCTCTCCCTCTCTGCTCTCTTCCTCGATTCCATTATGCGACTATTACCTGCTGTTTAAGATGTGCCTGTCCTTGACTTTATAGTCAAGTCATTATGATCATTGAAAATAAAGAGACCACGATTTGAGACAACAAGAACCATTGCCTGGTTGTCCCTTCCTTCCTGATGAGATGATGCAACGCACAAATAAGACCGCTTGTCCGAGCGCACCCAGGCGCTCGGATGCACCCGATGACCACCGAATGCCATGCAGCGCCCGAAACTACAGGTCTCTTACCCACTTCACCATGGAAGACCTTTCCTTTTCTGGCTTGATGTTTCCACAGAAACGACAGCTGTCTGTAAGGTCATCTATGAAAATACATGTTATTCAGTTAAGTGAAGTCAAATGCTTTGCTTTTGGAGAGGCCAATAATATAATCCAATAGTGTTACTGAAGCCTACCAGAGCCTTCCAATATCCTTTGGGCAATGTTGGCCCTTGTAGTGCTGAGGTCGTTGTCCATCCATGGTACGTTAAACAATAGCTGCTCTGCGATCTTGAAATATAGGTAGTGTTAGCTGTGTTCTCTTAGAAAATCTGAAATAGTTACTTTAAATTATAGGTTATAAGACTTAGCCTACTTTGCAAACATACAAGGCAAGGCGAGGATGAGAGACTGTCTCGCACTGCCACCGTGGCATGGTGCCACTGCCCCTCATCCTTCGCACATAAGCTCTGAAGAACAAACAAAACAGTTGGTTATGTGCATGTCACCAACCATTGAACATATTTACAATGAATCTTGTAATTACTTGCCTTGTGGCATCTTCACAGGGTTTGACGCTCTCGGGTGTAGCGCCAAATGGGTCCACAAAGAGACATTTATTGTCGTTGGGGTACATGATCTTCAGCAGATAGGATACATTAATATTTAAAATATTACTTGTACATACATATACATAGTGGCATAATTTGCATTCATTAAAGTTCACTTACTACTAGGGTGTAGTGACCGTCCTTGCATACAGCCCCCACAATGGTGTCCCATGCAAGGGGATCTATCTGCAATTAACCATTTAAATTGTGACTATGCTGTGATTGTTAACACCATAACACTTTGGAAATGCTAAATTTATCCTTACTTTTTTTCACACCCTTAATTTTAGAGTCCCAGATGAGATTCATCTCCAGCACATCTAGCCCTACATGGCTTTTAATCCACAGGATTAAAAGCCATACATCGAATTGCATCACTTGCTGTAACATTTAACTGTGGGCGCTCTTTGCGTGCTAATCATTCAATGTGCACTCACCCATTAAATGATTCCAAAGACGTGTGGTCTCATATAGTCCTCTACTTTCATATCCATGTCAAAGTTGTGGCGCAAAACGTTTACTTAGTCAAATATATCCACTTTCCACGAGACGCACACAGACATCTCTCCTTTCAGACAAAGGGGATCATAATACCGGCTGCACCTGATCGCTGCAAACGTCATCATCACAAAAGGTTTGGGGAACACAATTGGCAGGTGGTGATGACGTTTGCGGCAATCGACAGGAAGTTTACGTGAATCTGTCCATCGATCATTCCTGGCCCCTTGCTTGATAAGACAGTCGCGCTTGTGGACGTCGCGAAAAGTGGATAAATTTGACTAAGCAGACGTTTTCCGCCACAACTTTGACATGGATATGAAAGTCGAGGACTATATGAGACCACATGTCTTTGGAATCATTTAATGGGTGAGTGCACATTGAATGATTAGCACGCAAAGAGCGCCCACAGTTAAATGTTACAGCAAGTGATGCAATTCGATGTATGGCTTTTATATCCTGTGGATTAAAAGCCATGTAGGGCTACAGCACATCCAGCACAACAAGGCCATAAATGCATTCACAATCCACACACACACACACACACACACACACACACACACACACACACACACACACACACACACACACACACACACACACACACACACACACACACACACACCATTTGTAAAATCACTTACATTTAGAACAATTAAACAAAACGAAAACAAAACAGAACAAAACTGAAGAAATACACTCCTCAATGTCAATTTTTAGTTGCTTTAATGACAGAGATGAAGAAGCTCTGCAAACGAAAAGGCATAGCATAATGTAAGCAGGCTGATTCTCATAGTAACAAAATAAAGTAACTGAAATCACAACATACTAAAATAACAATAATGCAGTGCAAACTCCCTCAAATGCAAACTACATAAAGTGCAAACTTACTGGTAATAATTGGAAAACTCCCCAAACAACATAACGTGCAGCTCACAATGTCAACATGGCAGTTTTCCTAACAGAAAAGGCTGGCGTGACTCTTAACCCCACAACACAACACAAACTTAAAAGACACTGCCCCCTAGTGGGTAGGAGAAAACCCTTCAAAAACGTACTTGGTGGGTGAGCAGATCTCCAGGAGATAGGCTTTTAATGTCCATTGTAAGGACAGGAAAATCCTTTACCTTGGCCCACACAATGTTCCCAGTAACATCTCCCCTCCATATAGCGTCAAGAACTGGAAAATCATAACATTACATTAATTCAAATGTGTACCCGCCATTATTATCCTGGATGTCACATTAGTGAATGGTATTTACCATCGTTAGGATCCACGCCTGCTCTTGCAGGTGGGGGGTCTGTGGCGGGACCAGTGGAAGGTGGGGAGTGGGGGGCAGGAGGAGGCCCAGCGGGGCTAAATGAAGGCTGTGCGGGCCCCAGGTCAGGAAGAGGGCTGGAGGGGCTGGGTGACAGTTGGGGAGGGTGAGGATCAGATTCCGGGGGATGAGATAAAGGAGAAAGTGGTGGAGGGGGGCGAGCCAGAGGAAAGGTTCCAGCTGGCTTGAGCTTTGCTGGAATCCTCTCCTCTGGCTCTAAGTAGCGTAAAAGCTGGTCCAAATTAGCAATATGCTTCTCATCTTTGTTCCCAACCAAGTACACCACTTTCTCCTTTATGTCGGAGATGGTAAATGGCCCCAGCGTTGCTGGGGACACTTTACCCCCTTCCTCTGATCCTCCCTGATGTTTTTTTTTTTTTTTTTTTTTTTTTTTTCACGACCACATCCCCAACTGTGAAGTTGTCATCCCAGCCCTGCTCCAGCTTCCTCTTCCTGCTCTTGTCCTGTTGTTTTTGAACATTGGCCCGCACAGCCTCATATATGGTGGTGTTTTTTCAGCCCCTCAAAGACCTCCTCCTGCATCACCAGCTCCTCCACTTGTTCTGGTGTCACCTAAAGTACAGAAACACCAGGTGAGATAAGTTTAACTTAGTCATACTCAATTGTATTCATGTAAAAGGACCCCCTCCTAAAACACATAATTGAAGACATAGGGGGAAAAAATCCAATAAGATATGAAAAGAAAACATAATAGAAGTAGTAAAGGGGTTTTATCTGACTTGCCAATGATAGGAGTACTTACTTCATAGTCCACTGGACCTCTGAGGGGTACCTTGCCTCCCTACCACACATCAGGAAATAGGGTGAGAACTTTGTGGTTCTCAGCGCAAACATCGTGGCCTGCAGATACCTATCCCATGATGTTAGTCTTTGATGGCACAGTGGTGAGAGACCTGAACATATTGGGCTCCATTTTCGTTACCGCTATACCCCTTATCCCTTAACTTCTTTGCCTTTTTAAACTATTAAAAAAAACATTTCTCAGTAAATAAGGGATATGGCATAAGGGGTTTAGCATGTAACGAAAATCTCACCCATTGTTTCTGGAAAATGGGTGACATTACAAGGGGGCAGGACTGTGCAGCTCTATTGTCCTGAATATAAGACAACCCTGGTTATAAGCCAACCCCCATTTTTCAACAGAATACTAAATAACATAGGCCCCAAATATAAGATAATCTACCCTCAGCTAGGCCTGATATCTCTACTATAAAGTAGGGGTGGGACGATTGACTTACCTCACGATCAGATAGATTATTGACATTTAGCCTTAGGAATTGATTTATTTTGTGATTCCTAATTATGCTGCGATTCAGCGATTTGAGATATTATATTTTCCCCACAAATAACTGAGCTTTTATTATACTCAAACATTTTCAAGGGGAATTCCATTCATTTGAGATTTCTTCTGAGGGCGTACAAATGGAACCAATGTCTAAGCTTTTATTATACTAGAACATTGTAAAGGGGAATTCCACCCATTTGAGATTTCTTCTGAGGGCGTACAAATGGAACCAATGTCTAAGCTTTTATTATACTAGAACATTTTAAAGGGGGATTCCACCCATTTAAGATTTTTCTGAGGGTGTACAAATGGACTCAAATTCATTTGGTTCCATTTGTACGCCCTCAGAGAAAAAGGTCCTAAGAAAAATCATTATCAAACACAAGCACAACTTGATGATGATGACGTCAAGTTTGGTTCCATTTGTACACCCTCAGAGAAAAAGGTCCTAAAAGAAAACTCATTAACAAAACACGAATACAATACAATTTGATGTTATCAAGTTGATTCACCACAAGTTCAATCAACTCGAACATTTAAAAGCAAATGAAAACAATATAGATAACAAAAGGTTCAAACACATCAATGCAGCCAGAAAACAAGTATAAAAAAATGAGTAAAAAAAAATCGAATCTGGACCTGGTGATTCGTTATTGATATCATGGCATTAAGCATTGCAATATATTGGCATATCGATTTTTGACCAAAAAATGACACATGGTACTGTATCATTTTCGGCTAGGTCCATGCAGCTTAAAGTCAGTATGGCATAGGGCTGCCCAAAAGGTAGATTGTGATCTACCAGTAGATCACACAGACTGTGCAGGTGGATCACATGACAGTCCTCATGAAAGGGACATCCTAAACATATGAAACAAAGAAAATGTCCCGTTTTGCTATACCTCAGGGAGGGGTATAGTCAACATTTGGAGCTTTTGTTCCCATCCAGTATGGTGGACCATCATAGCATATTAGGATGATGCATTGGATATTCAATTGGAGAACACTTACAGAGATGGGGTTGTACTGCACTTTGGGTTTGAGGATACTCCTCTTCTTTTGGCAATTTGGACACTCTGCCATCTTAAATAAAATGATATGTATTATGTATCACTATTATTTTTTTCTTTCGATATGTTTTATTTTACTTTTTACATATCATTTCAGGCAGTTTTTCTTTTAGTATTGCTTTTCCATACATACATTTCTTTTTCTTTGGCAGCCATAAAATAAAATACATAAAAATGGCAAAATGGCGTCAGTTTAAAAAACACATTTCTTGCAAAGAGGATAAAACCATGCATATACGTACAAACATCACCAATAAAATCATTTAAAATCCATCACATTCACGTAAAAGACAGATAAAATGACATTGGGATGTAAAAGCAGGTTTTAAAAGAGTGTTTTAAAAGGCCATTAAGATATGTATGTCAGTGTAAATGAAAATAAAAAGTGCCTGTTAAAAAGTGGATGATGTTAAAAACTCTCTTCTTAATTTAGTCTTTTATTGTGCAGGAGCGGGGTGAGACCCTAACAAGTTAGATCCCCACCCTGTCCCCTCCAACAGTTCTGATCTCTCGGGACCTGCCGTTTTACGGCCGATCCTCCGCTCTCACCGCGAGCGTGAGTGTCAGGAAAGGTCTTTAGAGCAGTGCCCGATCTTTTGTTGTGGGCTTCGGTCTCCCTCGTCCGAATGAGCGCAGAGGCCATTCTTCTTTGTGGCTACGTCCTAGGGCCCGCCGCCTGCGGCGACGGCCGCGTCCACCGTCGCCGCTGCCTTACGGAGCGCAACCACGGGGGGGGATGTGCATGCGCCTGCTCACCAGCAGGTTGCGGGTGGTCCATATGGCGTTGTTGATTGCGGCGAGGGTGAGCCAGAGCTTTGCGTGTTCTGTTTTCGTCCGGTGCTCCTGGCCCACCCCGTACAGCACCAGCTGTGCTGTGAGACCACCCCCTACCGGTTGAGTACGGGAATTTATCAGGGAGCCGGCTGTCGCCCACAGATCTGCAGCGCCGCAACACTCCCAGAGCAAGTGCCGCACCGTCTCCTGGGCGCCACAGCCAGGGCGGGGGCACGTCGAGTGTAGAGCCATGCCCCGGGAGTGCATCACAGCCCTGACTGGGAGGATGTTGTGTGCGACCATCCACGACAGGTCCCCGAGTCTGTTGGGGAGGGCAGGGTGGTTCACGTTGTGCCACACGGTCATGGGCTCGCCCAATGCAAGCCCGGGCACTGGGCTCACTGCTTCCCGCTCCTGCACAAGAGAGAGAAGAGAGCGGTGATCAGTTAAAACATCCACATCCTGCTCGAGGTTAAAATGCCGTATAAACTTTTTTATGTCAGCGTAGGCAGGTGGCAGGTTAAAAGACACTGGGAATCGGAGGTCTGTTGGTAAAAGCCTGAGGTGCGTGAGGTAAGACCCCATCCAGAATCTGGCCATAGCGGTTGTCTTGTTGTCTCTGGATGGGGCTGTAGCGTGTGTGATGTGCAGTGTGGTGTAAAGGCTGCCAAGGAATAAAAACAGGTCTGGGACACCCTTCCCCCCCTTCTCCTTCGGCTTCTTCATCACCTCCCGCCTCAGCCTCTCCCACTTGGACCCCCACAGAAAATAAAAAATGGCACGCTCCAGGATCAGGATCACTCGCCGGGGTGGCATAAAAACTGAGGAGACAGATAAAAGAAGTGGTAAAATCACAGATTTGATGATTAAAACCTTCCCTTCCATCGTCAGTCTTCTAAGTCCCCAGTACCCCAGTCTCTGCCTAACTCTCCCTATCAGGTCTGGCCAATTGGTGTCGCCCCCTCCCTGTCGGTCAAATTTTACCCCCAGTATTTTCAGGTCAGTCTGGGTCACTGTCAGTGGCAGTCCTGTCATGTCAGTCGCTGTCCATGGACCATAAAATTGGGCTTGGGTTTTATTACGGTTTAGTTTTGCACCAGAGGCCCGTCCATAGTAGTCCGTCAAGTCCAGCGTCCTGTCAACAGAAGTCCTGTCAGTGCATAAAAGATTCACGTCGTCCATGTATAAAAAGCACTTGGCTGTGTCCCCCCCACACCCTGGAACACTTACCCCTTTGATCCATTGGTCCCTTCTCAAGATCTGTGCCAGAGGTTCGATGGCGGCGATGTAGAGGAGGGCGGATAACGGACATCCCTGACGGACACCGCAGTGCACTTCTACTGCGTTTGTTAGGTGCCCATTTACCACAAATTTGCTGCTAACATCCTTGTATAGCAAGCCCACCCATGCTATGAACCTCCCTGGAAACCCCATTTTTTGCAGTACCTTGAAAAGATACTGGTGCGAGACCCGATCAAAAGCTTTTTCAAAATCTAAATTTAGTGCTATAAGCCGAATGTTTCTGTCTCTCGCATAACAGATGGTGTCTCTGATCAGTACGAGGTTGTCGGTGATCCTCCTCCCCGGTAAGGCACAGGCTTGATCCGGGTGAATCACCTCCCCTAAAAACATGGACAACCGTGAGGCTAAAAGCTTGCTAAAAAGCTTACAGTCGACATTTAAAAGTGTGATTGGTCTACAGTTTTTTAGGTCAGTCTTGTCGTCCTTCTTGTGCAGTAATGTTACTATCCCTAACCTAAAACTGTCTGGTAGTCGTTCTAGTCGTTCTAGGTCTTTAAAAACAGTCAATAAATCATGTGCTAAAATATCCCAGAAAGTCTGATAAAATTCCAAAGGAAGCCCGTCGTTGCCTGGGGACTTCCCTTTCTTAAAACTTTTTAAAACAGTGTCCAATTCTAAAAGTGTAAAATCTTGGGATAAAAGCACATCATCTGGGACTGTTTTGTTTAAAAAACCTAAAACCTCTGTCATTGTGTTAAAATCAATGTCCTTTTCAGTGTATAGCTCTCTGTAAAAACCCTCCACCACCCCCTTCAAACCATCTACATCTTGTACAACCTCCTCCTCCCCTCTCTTTAACTTTACGATCCCCTCCCTTCTGTTAACAATCTTTCTGAAAAAATAGCGTGTGCATTTCTCCCCTTCTTCTATTTCCTTTTCCCTGCTTCTTAAAATAATTCCTTTGCTTCTAATGTCTGCTAAAACAGCCATTTCCTTTTTCACTTCATTTATCATTTCATTAAAATCATAGCCGTGTTGCTGGAGATTAAAATACCTTTGAAGTCTTTTTTGCAGCCCCAGCATGCGTCTGTCGTCCCTATTCTTCCTTCTCTTACCTGCCTCTCTGAAGAAAGTCTGGGTCCTGCCCTTCACCATCTCCCACCAAAGTGCTCGTGAGTCGTAGCAGTCTTGAAGGGTCTGCCATTGACTGTACTGCTCCCTGTACTGACTAACTAACTCCCTATCCTCTAACAGGGAGCAGTTCAGTTTCCACAGACCCTTCCCTATCGTCACACCTGAGGGAAGTGAAAGGGTGGTAGATAGCATAGCGTGATCAGAAAAGAAAAGGGGGGATAATCTAGCATCAGTTGGCGGGCAGTCACGTGTAAAAACATAGTCAATGCGAGAGGCTCTGGTACCATCACCACTGTGCCAGGTGAAGCCCTCCTCTCTAGGATGCAGGGTTTTAAAACAGTCCACTAGCTTAAAATCCCTACAAATGCCCTGCAATAAAACTGATGTCTTGTCTACTTTAAAATCCTCCCCCGCCCCTTTCCTGTCTTTCCTACTTAAAACACAGTTAAAATCTCCCCCTACCACTAAAGGGTCCCTACCTAGCATGTGGGGCTGCAGGTCTTCTAAAAGGCTGTATCTACTGTTCTTTTCATTAAAACCATACACATTGAGAAGGTTAAAATCCCTCCCCAAGTAAGTCAGACGTGCTAAAAGCGCCCGCCCGTCTCTCACCACTGTGCTGCCCTTCACCAGGATGTGGGGTTTTTTAATTAAAATGGCCACGCCGTCCGCCCTGTTTTCATTTGAGCCACTCCATAGTGAGTGACCCACTGGCCATTTTTCCTCCCACTCCCTATAAGATTTTAAAAAAGGCAGCGAGCATTCTTGCAATAAAAACACATCCGACTTAAAAACACTGAGGAAGGATAAAACACTTTGGGCTCTAACTCTCGACCTCACGCTTCTCACATTGAGGGTGGAAACTGTGAAGGCCATGAGTATGGTTAAAAACAGTAGGCCAGCCATTTTAAAAGACTAAAAACCAGCAGGTTAAAATCAATTTAAATTGGCAGCCCTCCACGGTGTCCACATAGCCATTCCTGTACATCTACATTTTCAGATGTTGGGGTATCTGGCACGTGCTCCCTACTAGGCATCTCTATCATTCTCTGGTCTCCAATTTTAGGGATTGGTGACGATTGCAAAGTAGGGGTAATAATGTCAAACGAACAGATGAAAGACTCAGGGCCCGATTTTCATTCCCCCCGTTGTCCCTAACGTTACCCGATACCCGCAGCGAATTCCCTTATTGCTATTTTGGTTACCTTTTCTCTTCCCTTAGCCACTATTCTTTATGCCGACACCGTTATTCGTGGCTGGAGGTGTGGTCATGGGCGTGTTTGTTGCGCAGTCCCTTAAGTTGCTAATTTCGTCAAATAGATTAGGGAACTAGATAACGCCACATCAGACCACCCCTTAACCGATCCGCAAAGGCAGAGCCACGTGCGCACGATGCGCGTCTGTGCGCCTTTGGAGATGTCCACAACTCCACGTGGAAAGGCGCCAGTTCAATTCATCTCCTTATTTGTGCTGGATTGTCCTATGAACAGCTGTAGATTGCCTGCTGTCGGTCACTTCCTTGTGTTTAGGTAATGTACAGTATATAATATAATTAAATACATTCATTAACTTGTGACGCAATGCTGTAAATTGCAAAAAAGTCGGCAATTCGCGGAAAAGAAAATGTTTTTTTGATCATTGATTTCTTGGTCAATTCTGGACCATTTTTTACATTTCAAAGTGCAGCGTGACGGGAAAGACCTTCTCTCTCAGATGCTGTATAGAATATGTGGGTAGGTCTTCTCTACGATGCGGGATCGGGCAAACTATAACTGTCGGGGATTAGGCGGACCGTTTTCGCCTAATCCCCGACAGTTGCAGTTTGCTCGGTCCCGCATCGTAGAGAAGACCTACCCACATATTCTATACAGCATCTGAAAGAGGAGCTTTTTCCCATCATGCTGCATTTTGAAATGTAAAAAATGGTCCAGAATTGACCGAGAAATCAATGATCAAAAAAAACGTTTTTTTTGCCGCGAATTCCAGAGTTTTTTGCAATTTACTTTATAACATTTCGCAGACTTGGGATAAATGCACGCCACATACAGCAAAAAAAAACATGGAACATGTTTTTTTCAACATAACATGTTGAATGGTAAGAAATGATTGAGAATTGACTGAGCTATAATTGTTTCAAAATGAGAGCATAATCTTTGAGAATAGGCTACTCATGCATGTGTGTGTCCTAAGCCCGCAGCCAGGCTGCGTGCTTCGGAGGGTCAGACATAGCAGTAGGGATAAGGGAAATAGATAAGGGATGAATTAAAGGGAATGGCAAGACCAACACGGATTGGATGAAAGCTAAAAACGCCCAAACCACACCTATGCATAATTTAACGGGTAAAGGAGGTATTTAAGGGAGATGGCATGGTACGAAATTAGCGACTTTAGTGGGAGAACGCCTCTTCCCCAATGCTATGTGCGTTAATTACGCATAAGGGCTAATGTAACCAAAATCGGGCCCTCAGAGTTCTGAGAACTGGTTTCAGGGTAGACTCTGTCCTCTCCCACAGGCGAGCTGTCTGGAGGGTCAGCTCTACCCTTCTTCTCCTCAGCTCCAGGAGCATGAGGAGACAGTTCAGTCGCTGGTCTTTTGATACCTGGCTGAGCATTGGGGTGTGAGGCGTCGCTGGATTGGTCCTCACTCTCTCCACTCTCCTCCCCCACCTCTGACGTAACAGTCATCAGGCTGCCGGTCTGATCAGACTCAACACTCCTGTGACTGTTGGCCCCCTCTGGCACCGCCCTCTCCTCTCCAGCTCCGCCTCCTGCCTGCATCACCCCATCTCCCTCGACCACGCCCTCTGGTGGGGTGATGGCAGGCTCCACCTCCTTTGCGGCCTCACCTGATTCCTGTCCACCAACCACAAGGCTCTGTGGGGGAATCTGGTGATTGGTTCCATCTGCATCTGTTTGTATGTCAGCACTGTTAGCCACATTAGCTTTGTTAGCCGAAATGTTTGTTCGGCCATCTTTAGCAGCCTCTTTGGCTTTGTTGGCATAGGATTTTGGGCAATCTCTGAAGAGATGGGATTTTGCTCCACAGAGATTACAGCTTCTGCCATTGGTACAGTCTTCAAAAACATGTCCAATTTCTCTACATTTCCTACATACAACATTCTTGCATGCCTCAGCCAAGTGACCAAACTCACCACATTTTCGGCAGAGTTTGGGTTGGCCAAAGTAATGGATATAGCCTCTGTTTTCTCCCAACACTATTACGGAAGGGATCTGCTTCAGGCCTTGGTAGCCCTGGGGGTCCGGGAGTTGTTTTACCCGGACCCTCCAGCTGCAGTCCCAAATGCCATCAGCGTCTCTCACTTCAATAGGCTCGGATTTCAGAGTGCAAAATCTAGCCAGCCATTCTTTAATGTCGTCTTTCCTCACCATTTCATTGAACATCCTGACGGTTACCACTTTCTCGGTAGCGTCATTCAGTTCTTCCAGGCGGAAGCCGTTGAACTGGTCTTTAACATTTCCATACCGTTCAAAGAAACACCTTTTAGTATGGAAACTGGTGAAGCTAACATCAAAGCCAGTGCTCAACGGTAATTTGAACAGGCAATTGATGTCAGCTACCGGTGTTTTGCATGCCCCCAGGACAAACTTCTTATAGAAGTCTGTCCTGGTTAAGGACTTTAAATTGTCGTCTATGAGGTGAAAGCGTATGGTGTGGTGCCTCCGAATGCCGGCGCGGGCCGACATGGTGGAGGCACCTCCACCTAAAACGGCTAAAACCAATAAATACTATGTACAATTAAAAAACCATAAGACCAGATAAAAGGTAGGAGGTAAAAGGTTAAAAGCCTAAAAACACCCAAAGCGGGGTAGCTAAAAACTTAAAACCACTTACCCTATACCCTTTGCTTGGTCGGTAGCTTTTCCTCACAGATGACAAGAAGATCCTTTCAACACAAAACACAAACAGGGCACAAAACAAGCACAATTTACCTCAAAAGGCTAGGACAGGTTGAGCCACAAAGAGACCCAACCTACACCTAAAAATTGAGGCGACCGCAGTCTTAGCCAAAAGGCAGAGAAGCAATAAACTAGATAAGGGACCGCCGTGGACTGCACGTGTAATGTTGAGGTGATCACCTCCCCAGTTTGCGAATGCTGGTCGAGTGGGCACACTGGAGATGTAGGCACACACATTTCTAGCCAAGTGGGCAAAAAGCCAACTGGGCATACAGGCAGTTCGGCACACAGGTTATCTGGGCAAATGGACCAGAGGGCATACAGGCTATATGGGCATATGGACAATTGGGCAAACCGGATACTTAGGCATATGACTTTGATCTCGAAGTACCCCCCGGCCCCCCATTGTGTGAGAGAGACAGTGAGAGACGGTCACGGCGTGAAATGGTTGAGAGAACCACTGCTCTGTCTGTCTGTCTGTCTGGCTGCCTGCCTGTCTGTCTGCCTGTCTCTCTCTCTCTCTCTCTCTCTCTCTCTCTCTCTCTCTCTCTCTCTCTCTCTCTCTCTCTCTCTCTCTCTCTCTCTCTCTCTCTCTCTCTCTCTCTCTCTCTCTCTCACACAATAAAGACACAACTTGAGAAATAAAGGACCAAAGTTAGTTCCTAAAATTAAATAAAAGTGAGCAAAGTTCGTTTTTCAAATATAATGGACCAAAGTTAGTTCTCCAAATTAGAAAAATTAAGTAAGTGTCCAAAGTTCATTTTTCAAATATAATGGACCAAAGGTAGTTTTTCAAATCCTATGTGTGAAGGGCCCTTGGATGATTCTTTTATTTTGGGGTGATTATTTTGAGAAATAGTGCACAGTGTGTGTGTGTGTGTGTGTGTGTGTGTGTGTGTGTGTGTGTGTGTGTGTGTGTGTGTGAGAGAGAGAGAGAGAGGGGGGGGGGCGGGGTAGAGAGAGACACACAAGGGAGAGAGAGACAGACAGGTACTGGTGTCAGCAGACAGACAGCAGACTGCTCACAGACGGTTCACAGCAGGGGATCAGAAAGGGGGGCACATCAAAGCAATGTGTCCAGCTGTCTTGTGTGTCCAGTTTGATGTATGCCCTGATGTATTGCCTGCCCACTTGGCCCTATGCCCAGATGTAGTTTTTGCCCAGTTGGCCCTATGCCCAGATGTATTTTTGCCCAGTTGTCTGGTGTGCCCCCTTGGTTTTTGTGCCCACCTGACCGGTTACCCAGTTTGCAACAGCTAGCTTACACAGGAAGCCTTGTTTAGGGGCCTGGCACCCCGGGAGGGGGCCCAGGCTCCCCGGGACCCAATGGGAAGCCAGGCAAAGTTGGAGGAGACTCTGGAGGGGTGCTTAATAGTGGGTGCCCGGGTCCAGATGGAGAGCCGGGTTGGGGGCTTAGCTGGCTTCTGGCCTGGCACCACGGGAGGGGGCCCAGGCTCCCCGGGACCCAATGGGAAGCCGGGCAAAGTTGGAGGAGACTCTGGAGGGGTGCTTAATAGTGGGTGCCCGGGTCCAGATGGAGAGCCGGGTTGGGGGCTTAGCTGGCTTCTGGCCTGGCACCCCGGGAGGGGGCCCAGGCTCCCCGGGTCCGCATGGGAAGCCGGGCAAAATGGCCCGTTGCTTTCTACTCGCACCCCGGAAACGAAACTTCGAGGCTGGCCTACGCAGGGACCTCCCCCCTCCCTCCCTCCCTCCCTCCCTCCACCACGGGCTGCCCGGGTCCAGATGGAGGACCGGGTTACCGCAGTAGCTGAATTCAGCTGCCCAGGGCAGTCCAGCCTGCCCCGGAATGGTCGCGACCATTTGGGGGAAGGCTGGGCAACTCTGGGGCAGGCCGGACCCTTCCGGGGGCTGGACAATTCCGGGGCGGACGGGACTACTCACCTGGGCAGGCCGAACCATTCCGCAGACACAGGGGCTTTCTTTGATCGAGACGGAAGATGCACCGCTCCCTGCAGTAGTGCAGCGCAGGGTCGATGCGTGGAGTGAGCAGAGCAAGCCCCTAGTTCAACTCCTGAGATCAAAATGTAGTCCTATACCCTATATGTAGTCCCCATATAGGGGACATATCAGATATTAAACTGATAAGAACAGATTTTTTTTTCTTTCGATATGTTTTATTGTACTTTTTTCATATCACTTTCAGGCATTTCATTTTTAAGACTTCATCATACATCAGTATATATTTTTTTGGCAGCCATAAAATAAAAAACATAAAAATGGCATCATTTAAAAACACTCAGCAGTTCTTGTAAGTAAAATAAAACCATGCATAATCGTAGTACATCACCAATAAAATCATTTAAAATCCATCATGTTTCATGTAAAAGACAGATAAAAATGACAATGGGATGTAAAAGCAAGGTTTTAAAAGCAAGTGTTTAAAAAGCCATTAAAACAGATGTATGTCAGTGTAAATGTACATAAAAAAGTGCCTGTTTAAAAGTGGATGGTATTAAAAACTCTCTTCTCAAATCAGTCTTTTATTGTGCAGGAGCGGGGTGAGACCCTAGCAAGTTGGATCCCCACCCTGTCCCCTCCAACAGTTCTGATCTCTCGGGACCTGCCGTTTGACGGCCGGTCCTCCACTCTCACCGCTCACCGCGAGCGTGAGTGTCAGGAAAGGTCTTTAGAGCAGTGCCCGATCTTTTGTTTGGGCTTCGGTCTCCCTCGTCCGAATGAGCGCAGAGGCCATTCTTCTTTGTGGCTACGTCCTAGGGCCCGCCGCCTGCGGCGACGGCTGCGTCCACCGTCGCCGCTGCCTTACGGAGCGCAACCACGGGGGGGATGTGCATGCGCCTGCTCACCAGCAGGTTGCGGGTGGTCCATATGGCGTCGTTGATGGCGGCGAGGGTGAGCCAGAGCTTTGCGTGTTCTGTTTTCGTCCGGTGCTCCTGGCCCACCCCATACAGCACCAGCTGTGCTGTGAGACCACCCCCTACCGGTTGAGTACGGGAATTTATCAGGGAGCCGGCTGTCGCCCATAGATCTGCAGCGCTGCAACACTCCCAGAGCAAGTGCCGCACCGTCTCCTGGGCGCCACAGCCAGGGCGGGGGCACGTCGAGTGTGTGGCCATGCCCCGGGAGTGCATCACAGCCCTGACTGGGAGGATGTTGTGTGCGACCATCCACGACAGGTCCCGGAGTCTGTTGGGGAGGGCAGGGTGGTTCACGTTGTGCCACACGGTCTGGGGCTCGCCCAATGCGAGCCCGGGCACTGGGCTCACTGCTTCCCGCTCCTGCACAAGAGAGAGAAGAGAGCGGTGATCAGTTAAAACATCCACATCCTGCTCGAGGTTAAAATGCCGTAAAAACTTTTTTATGACAGCGTAGGCAGGTGGCAGGTTAAAAGACACTGGGACTCGGAGGTCTGTCGGTAAAAGCTTAAGGTGCGTGAGGTAAGACCCCATCCAGAATCTGGCCATAGCGGTAGTCTTGTTGTCTCTGGATGGGGCTGTAGCGTGTGTGATGTGCAGTGTGGTGTACAGGCTGCCAAAAAATAAAAACAAGTCTGGAACGCCCTTCCCCCCCTTCTCCTTCGGCTTCTTCATCACGTCTCGCCTCAGCCTCTCCCACTTCGACCCCCACAGAAAGTTAAAAATGGCACGCTCCAGGGTTTGGATCACTCGCCGGGGTGGCATAAAAACTGAGGAGACAGATAAAAGAAGTGGTAAAATCACAGATTTGATGATTAAAACCTTCCCTTCCATTGTCAGTCTTCTAAGTCCCCAGTACCCCAGTCTCTGCCTAACTTTCAGGTCTGGCCAATTGGTGTCACCCCCTCCTGTCGGTCAAATTTTACCCCCAGTATTTTAAGGTCAGTCTGGGTCACTGTCAGCGGAAGTCCTGTCATGTCAGTCGCTGTCCATGGACCATAAAATTGGGCTTGGGTCTTGTTTCGGTTTAGTTTGGCACCAGAGGCCCGTCCATAAAAGTCAGTCAAGTCCAGCGTCCTGTCAACAGAAGTCCTGTCAGTGCATAAAAGATTCACGTCGTCCATGTATAAAAAGCACTTGGCTGTGTCCCCCCCACACCCTGGAATACTTACCCCTTTGATCCATTGGTCCCTTCTCAAGATCTGTGCCAGGGGTTCGATGGCGGCAATGTAGAGGAGGGCGGATAACGGACATCCCTGACGGACACCGCAGTGCACTTCTACTGCGTTTGTTAGGTGCCCATTTACCACAAATTTGCTGCTAACATCCTTGTATAGCAAGCCCACCCATGCTATGAACCTCCCTGGAAACCCCATTTTTTGCAGTACCTTGAAAAGGTACTGGTGCGAGACCCGATCAAAAGCTTTTTCAAAATCTAAATTTAGTGCTATAAGCCGAATGTTTCTGTCTCTCGCATAACAGATGGTGTCTCTGATCAGTACGAGGTTGTCGGTGATCCTCCTCCCCGATAAGGCACAGGCTTGATCCGGGTGAATCACCTCTCCTAAAACCGTGGACAACCGTGAGGCTAAAAGCTTGCTAAAAAGCTTACAGTCAACATTTAAAAGGGTGATTGGTCTCCAGTTTTTCAGGTCAGTCTTGTCGTCCTTCTTGTGCAAAAGTGTGACTATCCCTAACCTAAAACTGTCCGGTAGTCGCTCTAGTCGTTCCAGGTCTTTAAAAACAGTCAACAAGTCATGTGCTAAAATATCCCAGAAAGTCAGGTAAAATTCCAAGGGAAGCCCGTCGTTGCCTGGGGCCCTCCTTTTCTTAAAACTTTTTAAAACCGTGTCCAATTCTAAAAGCGTAAAATCATGGGATAAAAGTTCATCATTTGCGACTGTTTTGTTTAAAAAGCCTAAAACCTCTGTCATTGTGTTAAAATCAGTGTCTTTTTCCGTGTACAACTCTCTATAGAAACCCTCCACCACATGCTTTAAACCATCTACATCTTGTACCACCTCTTCCTCCCCCCTCTTTAACTTTACGATTCCCTCTCTCCTGTTAACAATCTTTCTGAAAAAATATTGTGTACATTTCTCCCCTTCTTCTATTTCTTTTTCTCTGCTTCTTAAAATAATTCCTTTGCTTCTGGTTTCTGCTAAAACAGCCATTTCTTGTTTTACTTCAGTTATAATTTCGTTAAAATCATAGCCATGTTGCTGGAGATTAAAATACCTTTGTAGTCTTTTCTGCAGCCCCAACATGCGTCTGTCGTCTCTAGCTTTCCTTCTCTTACCTGCCTCTCTGAAGAAAGTCTGGGTCCTGCCCTTCACCATCTCCCACCAAAGTGCTCGTGAGTCGTAGCAGTCTTGAAGGGTCTGCCATTGACTGTACTGCTCCCTGTACTGACTAACTAACTCCCTATCGTCACACCTGAGGGAAGTGAAAGGGTGGTAGAAAGCATAGCGTGATCAGAAAAGAAAAGGGGGGATAATCTAGCATCAGTTTGCGGGCAGTCACGTGTAAAAACATAGTCAATGCGAGAGGCTCTGGTACCATCACCACTGTGCCAGGTGAAGCCCTCCTCTCTAGGATGCAGGGTTTTAAAACAGTCCACTAACTTAAAATCCCTACAAATGCCCTGCAATAAAACTGATGTCTTGTCTACTTTAAAATCCTCCCCCGCCCCTTTCCTGTCTTTCCTACTTAAAACACAGTTAAAATCCCCCCCTACCACTAAAGGGTCCCTACCTAGCATGTGGGGCTGCAGGTCTTCTAAAAGGCTGTATCTACTGTTCTTTTCATTAAAACCATACACGTTGAGAAGGTTAAAATCCCTCCCCAAATAAGTCAGATGTGCTAAAAGCGCCCGCCCGTCTCTCACCACTGTGCTGCCCTTCACCAGGATGTGGGGGTTTTTAATTAAAATGGCCACACCGTCCGCCCTGTTCTCGTTTGAGCCACTCCATAAAGAGTGACCCGCTGGCCATTTTTCCGCCCACTCCTTATAAGATTTTAAAAAAGGCAGCGTGCATTCTTGCAATAAAAACACATCAGAATTAAAAGCACTGAGGAAGGATAAAACACTTTGGGCTCTAACTCTCGACCTCACGCTTCTCACATTGAGGGTGGAAACTGTGAAGGCCATGAGTATGGTTAAAAACAGTAGGCCAGCCATTTTAAAAGACTAAAAACCAGCAGGTTAAAACCAATTTAAATTGGCAGCCCTCCACGATGTCCACATAGCCATTCCTGTACATCTACATTTTCAGATGTCGGGGTATCTGGCACGTGCTCCCTACTAGGCATCTCTATCATTCTCTGGTCTCCAATTTTAGGGATTGGTGACGATTGCAAAGTAGGGGTAATAATGTCAAACGAACAGATGAAAGACTCAGAGTTCTGAGAACTGGTTTCAGGGTAGACTCTGTCCTCTCCCACAGGCGAGCTGTCTGGAGGGTCAGCTCTACCCTTCTTCTCCTCAGCTCCAGGAGCATGAGGAGACAGTTCAGTCGCTGGTCTTTTGATACCTGGCTGAGCATTGGGGTGCGAGGCATCGCTGGATTGGTCCTCACTCTCTCCACTCTCCTCCACCACCTCTGACGCAACAGTCAACAGGCTGCCGGTCTGATCAAGTAGTAACGGCTGCGGGTCGCAGGAAGCCTGCAGGATCCTGCAGGCAAGGATCCTGCAGGATCCTGCAGGCAAGGATCCTGCAGGCAAGGATCCTGCAGGACCAACCTCCCTACTGCTCCCAGTGGCAGCCCTCGGAACTGCACCCACCCATGGCGCGACTTTTCAGTTGCCACCCGAAATAAAGCAGCGGGGTTGGGAAGGAGCGCTTGTTTTAACTGCCGGCTACTACTAGTAGGGCGGGGCGAAGCATAGTTTTACTGAGGTTATGTTTAGGGTTAGTAACCGCATAAAGCTAACCCCAACCTAACCCTAAACACAACCCCAGTAAAACTAGGCTATGCCTAAACCTAATCCTAACCCTAAACTTAACCTCAGTAAACCTATGCCTAAACCTAACCTAACCCTAACCATAACCTCAGTAAACCTATGCCTAAACCTAACCTAACCCTAACCATAACCTCAGTAAACCTATGCCTAAACCTAACCTAACCCTAACCATAACCTCAGTAAAACTTCCTTCGCCCCGCCCTACTAGTAGTAGCCGGCAGTTAAAACAAGCGCTCCTTCCCAACCCCGCTGCTTTATTTCGGGTGGCAACTGAAAAGTCGCGCCATGGGTGGGTGCAGTTCCGAGGGCTGCCACTGGGAGCAGTAGGGAGGTTGGTCCTGCAGGATCCTTGCCTGCAGGATCCTTGCCTGCAGGATCCTGCAGGATCCTTGCCTGCAGGATCCTGCAGGCTTCCTGCGACCCGCAGCCATTACTACTTGGGACCACGCCCTCTGGTGGGGTGATGGCAGGCTCCACCTCCTTTGCCGCCTCACCTGATTCCTGTCCACCAACCACAAGGCTCTGTGGGGGAATCTGGTGATTGGTTCCATCTGCATCTGTTTGTATGTCAGCACTGTTAGCCACATTAGCTTTGTTAGCCGAAATGTTTGTTCGGCCATCTTTAGCAGCCTCTTTGGCTTTGTTGGCATAGGATTTTGGGCAATCTCTGAAGAGATGGGATTTTGCTCCACAGAGATTACAGCTTCTGCCATTGGTACAGTCTTCAAAAACATGTCCAATTTCTCTACATTTCCTACATACAACATTCTTGCATGCCTCAGCCAAGTGACCAAACTCACCACATTTTCGGCAGAGTTTGGGTTGGCCAAAGTAATGGATATAGCCTCTGTTTTCTCCCAACACTATTACGGAAGGGATCTGCTTCAGGCCTTGGTAGCCCTGGGGGTCCGGGAGTTGTTTTACATTTTAAAGTATTTTATTAAATTTCCAGCAATTACAAAATATCAAAACAGTATACAATAAACATTGGAGACATTGACCAATACACAATCATGATGATAGCTACATGAAAAACTTACAGTACAAAATACATCCACAGAACACTTCACATTCAATGATCCTGAGCCGGGAGGCGAACCCGGGCCCTCTCGACAACTAAGCAGCCGCTCTACCACTCGGCCACCGAGCCGCTATACAGTCCACAGAGAAAAGTGCATGAGCAGGTGTAAAAAAGTGCGCTGTTTCAAAGTGCCTAGTGCCTAAAGTGCCAGAGTGGACCAGTTCATTACAGGGCGCGGTCTTTTTAGGTCCAGGGTTTTCCTTCTTTTCAGTTCAGTTGTGATGTGTTTGTAAACAGTCTGTGCATCAATAAAAACATTGGTGATTGATATCTTACATCGAGTTGTCCAGAGCTTATAAACGGTTATGCAAATACAAAGCCAGAATATGTCACGATTTTCTTTTTTACAGTTAAAAATTCCATATAAAATTTCCTTACGGCATGGCACCCTTAGACCTAAGACAAACATTTTGCTCCAGACTGCCTTGGACCTGTCGCAGTCTATCAGCAGGTGCGAGACAGTCTCGAGCTCATTACAGTTTGGCATCGGGCATACAGTTGTGGTTACAAAGCAGCTCCACTTTACCACTGCTCTAACGGGCAGTCTACCGTGCGCAGTCAGCCACATGACATCTTGCACACCCCCAGTGACAAGGCCGCTGTTAAAAATACTTACAAGATGTTGACTTTGTTCACGTGTACACTCTTTAAAAATCACAAGGCCTCCATATAGTCTGTCACTTATTACTTTATATATTATTTTACTAGTTTGTGTAATCCAGTTAATATTTAAAGTGCCGTGCATAGTGGTAAAGTCCCCATAGGCTACTTTATAATAAGGCGCGGCACGTCTTCCCCTGCCCCGTTTCTTCTCCCACGTTTTAGGGTCCCCCACCCAGGCTGCTCCACATGAAATGCCCTTTGCCACATTCTTACAAAATGCCACCATTAATTTCGTGCCTACGTCCATTGCGCCCAGACCTCCGTCTGTGACGCTCTTATACATAAAAACCCTTTTTGTGACCTCCCGGTTGTTTCCCCATATAAGTTTTACGCATAATCTATTTATTATTTTAATATGTTTCTCAGGTGGCGGTATTATAGTTGCTAGGAATAATAATTTAGATAAAATAAATGTTTTTACAATACCAATTCTTGACTTGTATGTTGTGTCTCTAACTTTCCATTTTTCTACTTCTTCTTTAATTTCTATTTCTTTTCTGTCCCAATTCTTTTTGACATAGTCCTTATTACTAAAATAGATACCCAGGATTTTCATCTCCTCATTTACCTCCATTAGCAGACTGGGCCTCTGGTCGTCTGCTCCAACCCATATGCACTCCGTTTTAGTTTCATTTAATTTGGCTCCCGCGGCCTTCTCATATAAGTGAAAGTGCCTTCTTACGTGATTAAGTTCAGCCTGTGTTGATATAAATGCTGTCACGTCGTCCGCGTAAGCAGACACCTTGGCCACAGTGCTATTAAGTTTAATGCCTTTAATATTATGGTCGTATTTAATTTTATTTAATAATGGGCTGATGGCCAGTACATAGAGCGCTGCGCTCAGCGGGCAGCCCTGTTTTACCCCCTTTTGGATATTTATATAATTAGAAGTTTTCCCATTAACTTTAATTGCCACCTGAGATTTAGCGTATAACATTTGAATAGTGTCAATAAACTCTTTTGGAAACCCATATTTATCCATCACCCTCCATAGATACTCTCTGTTTACAAAATCAAAGGCCCTCTTTTGGTCAAAACCTACAATAAAAAAGCCAGACTCGTGGCTCGCACTGATCATCTCTCTGATTTTATTTAGGTTGTCCCACATTACTCGCCCTTTAATGGCGCATGTCTGTTCATTTTCGATAATTGTATTTAGTACTTTATTTAATCTCAGCATTATGATTTTCGCTAGTATTTTATATTCAATATTCGTTAGAGTTATTTGTCTCCAATTATTTAAATCATGTTCATCACCTTTTTTAAAAATCAGAGAGATGCTCCCCTGGTAAAAACCATCATGCATAGACCTTTTGCAACACCCATCATTAAAAGCAGAGGCCAATATATCGGCGAGGTCGTCTGAGAAAGCTTGATAAAATTCTGAAGGTAGGCCGTCAGGGCCGGGCGATTTCGCTCTGTTTAACAGTGAAATAGCCTTTTTGACTTCATCACTGGTGAAGTCACCAAGGAGCGTTTCAAAATGCGCTCTGTCCATTTTTTTCACCTCTGATAAAAAGGCCTCTGCATCCAATGAACGATCACCATCATCACAATACATTTCTTTAAAATGTTCCACAATCAATTCCATAATTTCATCATCATTATGTATCACTTGACCATGTTTATTTTTCAGTGCATTAATACAATTAACTTCTTTTCTCTCTTTGTATTTCTCTATAACCTTCTGTACATTTGCTGGTTCATCCATATTAAAACCCGCCTGGACTTTAGCTGCATTTAAAAAATCGTTATTAAAGATATTCAAAGTGCTGTTAATGTCGTCCAATTTCTTTTCCTCCTGCTCAGTTAGTGGACCAACTTTACATTTCAGTTCTACATATTGTTGTACTAATTTATTATATTCTTTATTTCGTTCTATATTTAAATATTTACATTTCATAATTAAGTGCCTTTTTACACTCCTCTTCATCTCTTCCCATAATTCAACATTTGATTCCGTTAAAACTCTTAAATCTTTTACTCTATTTATCTCATGTTTAACACTCTGTATTATCTCTGGACTTTTTAAACAATTAATGTTCAGTTTCCAATTATTCAATCTAGGGTTATCATTAAAACGAACTGTGGATCTCACTGCCAGGTGGTCAGAGTTGACCCAGGCCTCTGTTCTATATGAGTCCACCTTAATATCATTGGACACATAAATTCTGTCTATACGGGTCTTGACTGTTTGGTCAAAGCGCGTATAGCCAGTTGCGCTAGGATACAGCACTCTAAATGTGTCCCTCATTTCACAAGACTCACATACCTCTTTAAGTACTTTACTTGCTCTACAAGATAGCCCAGACATATAACGGGTTGATATTCTATCTTTAATATCCGTTATAGTGTTAAAGTCCCCAGCAAGAATTACTCCTTGGCCCCCACACAACACTTCTTTTAATTTCTTAAAAAGCCGTATCTTGTCAGTGCGTTGTGGAGTTGTATAAACATTAATTAGTCTCATTTTTTGTTTACGCATAATGCAGTCTAAGACAAGGAGTCGGCCTGGTATCAACTCTCTTTTTCGTTGGATCTTTACGTTTTTGGTGTTAAATAAAATGCCCACTCCATCTGCATTATCACCACCAATAGAAAATTCAGACAGCCCATGAGACCAAAGGTCCCGGGCCATGTTAACATCAGCCAGTGTCTTTAGCCGCAGCTCTTGCGTAAAGATAATGTCTGCTCTTGTGTTCTTAATTATATTAAGTTTCTCCAGTCTAGTACTTGCCTGTTGTATTCCGCGGACATTAATTGTCGCGATGTTAAAGAGCATTATGGCAAGTAAGAGGCATGCGGCTAAACAAAATGTCATGTTTTAAACGTTTTTTTCGGTACCTGGCTTTTCTTCTTTTTTCCATCCTTCTGTTGGTCTGGGGACTGTCTGTTTCTTTTTTCCCCGGTAAGGGGGGGGAAGTTCTCGGCGGAATTCTCCAGAGCAGGCGTAGTGCCTGGAGGTGTTCCACACAGCAAGTCAATTGCATCCTCCAGGTCTGTGCGGCCCTCGCTCGTCTCTAAATCCCTTAGGATGGCCTCAATCCTGTCCTCTGAGTCTGCGTAATTACGCACGGGGCGATCGACCTGCATGGCACCTTCCTGGCTGCCGTGATCGGATGGCTGGGCGTTGACAGGGGGAAGCTGCGCTGTAGGTGGCTCCACGTCTCCGAGGGCGGCTATCGCTCCTGATGGAGGCGCTGGCAGCGCGGACAAAGCAGCTGGCGCCGCGTCCGTGCGTGCCTCCGGCGCCTCCTCCACAGGAACTACGCTCGGTTGCCGTATCCTCGGAGCAGGTGCCGGCCTACCCGCTGGCTTCTGCTGGCTGCTGTTGGTGGGCCTGCGCTGTCGCTGCCTTTCACCTGCCGGTGCCTCCTTCGCTGATTTCTGCTTCCCCTCTGGTGCTGCTATTGCAGAGCTCTGCTGGCTGGTGTCCGGGGGCAGGGTCTCCTCCTCCTCCTCCTCAGGTGCTGCAGGAGTCGCAGCCTGCTGGATGCCCTCCGTCGCGGTGTCCCGAGCCCGACTACGCTGGCTGTCGTGTGTCGACGTCTCTCCTGCTCCTGTTCCCGCTGCCTCCGGCTCCAGGATCGCCTCCAGAGCCTGCTGCTGCCGTCGCTTGGCCCGGTTGCTGTAGGACTGCGGACAGGTGAAGAAAGTATGTCCCTCTTCATTACAGAGGCTGCAGACTCCGTCGCTGGTGCATTGCTTCCCTTTATGGCCAGTCTGGCCACATTTCCAGCACTTTACCACCTCACAGTCTTTCACTTGATGGATTCTGGACTGGCAGATGTAGCATCTCTGTACCTGGCCTGAGTAGCTTATTTTCCCGTTGTATGGGCCCAGCGAAATGGAGTTGGGGAGGTCTACAGTGCGCCCGTCACCGCCGGTTGTGTGCAGCTTCACCCGGTAGCGCCGGACCCCATACCAGAGCCCAAATTCATCCAGGAGCTTCTCGACTGGGCGCAGGAGTGTGCAGTACCGGCTCAGGTACTGCTCGATGTCGTAGTCGGTCACCCTAGCCGTCCAGAACTTCACTATGATGATGAGTGTGTCAGCAGGTACAGAGGAGTGTAGTTCAAAGTCCTTCCATTCACCCTCTACAGACCTGTCGGCAAAAAGTGTGCTGAACTTCCGCAGCGAGCCCTCACGGTGGAAACACAGCTCGAATTCTCTGCGGTTAGGTAGAGCAATGAAAGAATAGATCTCGCTCACTTCCAGCCATCTGGTTCTGAGCAGGTATTGTCCCACTATACTCCTGCTCGGGGGTTCTCCATGCCCGATGTAGCGGAGACGAGCCCAGTGCCGCCCCGCCCGGTCTCTGGGCTCGGACCGGGGGTCCCCCGCGGGGGGCATTTTTTTTTTTTTGTGCTTTGGTTCACCACTTATAAAGTATCAGATATAGAGGAAGAGGGAGGGCCGCAGACACAACTTGTGCCTGCGGCCTTATTTTAGTTCAAAAGACAGCTAATACTTAATGACCACCTCCGGTTTTACCGCGACCACTCATTTTGTAGATTTATTTCTAGAGTTAATGTAGCTCGAAGAAATGTTACGGAAGGGATCTGCTTCAGGCCTTGGTAGCCCTGGGGGTCCGGGAGTTGTTTTACCCGGACCCTCCAGCTGCAGTCCCAAATGCCATCAGCGTCTCTCACTTCAATAGGCTCGGATTTCAGAGTGCAAAATCTAGCCAGCCATTCTTTAATGTCGTCTTTCCTCACCATTTCATTGAACATCCTGACGGTTACCACTTTCTCGGTAGCGTCATTCAGTTCTTCCAGGCGGAAGCCGTTGAACTGGTCTTTAACATTTCCATACCGTTCAAAGAAACACCTTTTAGTATGGAAACTGGTGAAGCTAACATCAAAGCCGGTGCTCAACGGTAATTTGAACAGGCAATTGATGTCAGCTACCGGTGTTTTGCATGCCCCCAGGACAAACTTCTTAGAGAAGTCTGTCCTGGTTAAGGACTTTAAATTGTCATCTATGAGGTGAAAGCGTATGGTGTGGTGCCTCCGAATGCCGGCGCGGGCCGACATGGTGGAGGCACCTCCACCTAAAACGGCTAAAACCAATAAATACTATGTACAATTAAAAAACCATAAGACCAGATAAAAGGTAGGAGATAAAAGGTTAAAAGCCTAAAAACACCCAAAGCGGGGTAGCTAAAAACTTAAAACCACTTACCCTATACCCTTTGCTTGGTCGGTAGCTTTTCCTCACAGATGACAAGAAGATCCTTTCAACACAAAACACAAACAAGGCACAAAACAAGCACAATTTACCTCAAAAGGCTAGGACAGATTGAGCCACAAAGAGACCCAACCTACACCTAAAAGTTGAGGCGACCGCAGTCTTAGCCAAAAGGCCGAAAAGCGATAAACTAGATAAGGGACCGCCGTGGACTGCACGTGCAATGTTGAGGTGATCACCTCCCCAGTTTGCGACAGCTAGCTTACACAGGAAGCCTTGTTTAGGGGCCTGGCACCCCGGGAGGGGGCCCAGGCTTCCCGGGACCCAATGGGAAGCCGGGCAAAATTGGAGGAGACTCTGGAGGGGTGCTTAATAGTGGGTGCCCGGGTCCAGATGGAGAGCCGGGTTGGGGGCTTAGCTGGCTTCTGGCCTGGCACCCCGGGAGGGGGCCCAGGCTCCCCGGGACCCAATGGGAAGCCGGGCAAAATTGGAGGAGACTCTGGAGGGGTGCTTAATAGTGGGTGCCCGGGTCTAGATGGAAAGCCGGGTTGGGGGCTTAGCTGGCTTCTGGCCTGGCACCCCGGGAGGGGGCCCAGGCTCCCCGGGACCCAATGGGAAGCCGGGCAAAATTGGAGGAGACTCTGGAGGGGTGCTTAATAGTGGGTGCCCGGGTCCAGATGGAGAGCCGGGTTGGGGGCTTAGCTGGCTTCTGGCCTGGCACCCCGGGAGGGGGCCCAGGCTCCCCGGGACCCAATGGGAAGCCGGGCAAAATTGGAGGAGACTCTGGAGGGGTGCTTAATAGTGGGTGCCCGGGTCCAGATGGAGAGCCGCGTTGGGGGCTTAGCTGGCTTCTGGCCTGGCACCCCGGGAGGGGGCCCAGGCTCCCCGGGACCCAATGGGAAGCCGGACAAAATTGGAGGAGACTCTGGAGGGGTGCTTAATAGTGGGTGCCCGGGTCCAGATGGAGAGCCGGGTTGGGGGCTTAGCTGGCTTCTGGCCTGGCACCCCGGGAGGGGGCCCAGGCTCCCCGGGACCCAATGGGAAGCCGGGCAAAATTGGAGGAGACTCTGGAGGGGTGCTTAATAGTGGGTGCCCGGGTCCAGATGGAGAGCCGGGTTGGGGGCTTAGCTGGCTTCTGGCCTGGCACCCCGGGAGGGGGCCCAGGCTCCCCGGGACCCAATGGGAAGCCGGACAAAATTGGAGGAGACTCTGGAGGGGTGCTTAATAGTGGGTGCCCGGGTCCAGATGGAGAGCCGCGTTGGGGGCTTAGCTGGCTTCTGGCCTGGCACCCCGGGAGGGGGCCCAGGCTCCCCGGGACCCAATGGGAAGCCGGGCAAAATTGGAGGAGACTCTGGAGGGGTGCTTAATAGTGGGTGCCCGGGTCCAGATGGAGAGCCGCGTTGGGAGCTTAGCTGGCTTCTGGCCTGGCACCCCGGGAGGGGGCCCAGGCTCCCGGGACCCAATGGGAAGCCGGGCAAAATTGGAGGAGACTCTGGAGGGGTGCTTAATAGTGGGTGCCCGGGTCCAGATGGAGAGCCGGGTTGGGGGCTTAGCTGGCTTCTGGCCTGGCACCCCGGGAGGGGGCCCAGGCTCCCCGGGACCCAATGGGAAGCCGGGCAAAATTGGAGGAGACTCTGGAGGGGTGCTTAATAGTGGGTGCCCGGGTCCAGATGGAGAGCCGGGTTGGGGGCTTAGCTGGCTTCTGGCCTGGCACCCCGGGAGGGGGCCCAGGCTCCCCGGGACCCAATGGGAAGCCGGGCAAAATTGGAGGACGCTCTGGAGGGGTGCTTAATAGTGGGTGCCCGGGTCCAGGTGGAGAGCTGGGTTGTGAGTTTGGGTGCCATCCTTGTGCTTCCGTTCTGTATCGTTCGCATATCAGTCCAGATTGGTTCACCAACAATCTTCTCTGTATCGTTCCAATGTCAGTCCTAAAATTGGAACGATACAGAGAAGATGATTGCTAAACCAATCTGGCAGTTCACCAACAATCTTCTCTGTATCGTTCCAATGTCAGTCCTAAAATTGGAACGATACAGAAAAGATGATTGCAAAAACCAATCTGGACTGACATTGGCACGATACAGAGAATATTGTTGGCGAACCACCCAAAAGGCAACAATATAGAGAAGGATCCTCCCACCAACCTGACACTAGGGACTTTAAGTTCCCCAGTTTTCACTACGGCAACCCGTACAGGAACTACGTCGGCTATGACGCAATCGCCGTAGCAGCCAAAATCATTAAGCACAGTACCCGTCGGCGACGGGTCCCCACCTCGTTTTGGTTCCCATGGTGACACCGATGAGGCGTCTATTCAGCACGTGTCAAACATAAACAGTAAACACAGACAACCATTGCTCGTTAGCTAACATGCTGTCACTTGGGCTTGGGCAGTATTGAAAAGAGCTGCTGAAGCTATTTGTGTTATCCTAAAACAGTATATGTTTAATAACAGCATGTCAAATGGTATCAATGTTGTTATTGCTTGCCAAACAACACACACTGCATATACACACTAAAGCTGTATAAAGCTCGGGATTCGAACCACTCGGTCGCTAAAGTCGCCACGCGAACGAATATTAATGATCCCGAACCATTTATTTATTTATTTATTTAACTTTCCCCCATCTAGTAGTTCTGCGACATTGAGGGGTCAGAAACTCGCTGTGAAACGCGCTGTTACTGCAGTTGGAAATGCATTGTTTTCACTGAAGGTGTCCCATTCTCAATAGAAGTTTATGTAGGCGATCCGCCATTAGACTAGCTCTAGGAAGTGAACGGAGTTTACGTAACTCCGTCTGTGCGCACTGGCTGGTTAGTTTTATGGTTACCCGTCCACCTGACCAGCAGCAGCAGGCACTTAAGACTACAATAGAGAGTTTAGAGTTTAGAGTTTATTGAAGGATAGCCCCTTGAGATGCAGCATCTCGTTTTAGAGGGGGTCCCAAAAAGGGGGAACAGTACATGGAGTACAAATAGACAGTTTGACAGTACACAGTAGACAATACAGACAGCACACAACAGACAGATAAGGATAGTTACAAATACAGTTGCTTGCTTGCCCCACCCCACCCACCTCCCCGCCCCCCAACTCTCTCTAGACAATAGGAGAGGGGCATCTGATACAAAGATTTAACAGAGGTTAGACGTTGGATGAGGAAATGCAAAATAGGAGATGTTACAGTTGAACAGACTTAAAAGCAGGAGCAGGATGATTTGAGGTGTGTATACAGAGCGGTCCTGAAGCGGCCGGGCGAGGTAATGGATCTGAGAGGGACTGGAAGATGGTTCCAGTCGGTTGGGGCTTTGTAGTGAAATGATTTACGTCCGGAATCTGAGAGTATTCTACTAGGAGTGACAAAATACGGGTTTTGGGAGTTTCGAAGTGGATATGGGGATGTGAATGGTACCAGTGATTGTTTCAGATATGGGGGGCAGTTAAGGTGTACGCATTTGAATAGGAATTGATACCAGTGAAATGTTCTTCTTTGGGTAGGCTGCAGCCAGTCAAGTGAACTGTAGAGGGAGCAGTGGTGAGTTCTGTAGGGACACCTCAAAACAAATCTGCAGAGAGAGTTGTGAAGTACATTGAGTGGTCTGAGAGTGGAGTCTGAGGTGTTTTGGTAAATGATGTCAGCATAGTCTATGATGGGTAGCAGTACTTGAATGATTATTCGTTTTCTTACGTCGAATGAGAAACAGTTGATGGAGGGATATAATGAGCACAGGCTGCCGTGTGTTTTCTTTATGGTGAGGTCGATGTGAGGTTTGAAGGAAAGTTCCGGGTCGAGTGTGATGCCAAGGTATTTGAAGGTGTTAACTTTATCTAGAGGAGAACCGTCAGTAAATTTAATTAGCAGTTCGGAAGAGCTTGCCTTGTTACGTGAATGGCCGAACAGCATGGTGCAGGATTTCTTTTTGTTGAGAATGAGCATGTTGTTGTTGAGCCAGTTTTGAACACGGGTGAAGTCGGATTGTAAGAGGTGTTGGATTTGGTTGGTGTTTTTGCCGGAAACATAGATAACGGTGTCATCAGCATAGAGTTGGACTTGGCAGTGTGTGCAAATGTCGGGTAGGTCGTTTATGAATACTGAGAACAGGAGGGGTCCCAGTATAGACCCCTGGGGAACCCCTTTCTCGACTAGTGCGAAGTCTGATTTGGAACCTTGTAGTGCAACACACTGGCGTCGGTTATGGAGGTAGGAGTTGAACCAAAGGAGTGCGTTTCTATCTAGGCCGAAGGAGGAGAGTTTGTCAAGGAGCAGGTAGTGGTTGACCAGGTCAAATGCTTTGGAGAGATCGATAAATATGGCGCCGGTTAGATGTTTTTTGTCAAAGGACAGGAAGACGTCACTGGTGAATTTTAAGGTCGCTGTGGTGGTGGAGAAGTGAGGTCTGAATCCGGATTGAAGGGGGGATAGAATATTGGAGAGATTGATGTAGTTTGATAGCTGTTTGTAAATGAGTTTTTCAAAAACCTTTGCAATTGTGCAGATGCTGGATATGGGCCGGTAGTTGTTTAAATCAGAAGGGTCTCCATTTTTGAAAATGGGTGTGACTCTAGAGCTTTTCCAGATTGCAGGTACAGAGGAGGTAGACAGGGAGAGGTTGAAAAGATCAGCGAGGGGGTACATCAATATGTGTGCAGCAGGTTTGATGAATTTGGCTTCTAGACCATCAGGGCCAGCACCACAGTTATCCTTTAATTCGCGTAGTGCATCGTAGACATCGAGGGGTAGGATTTTCTTGAAAGAGAATGAGTTGCTAATGCTATGAGTATGTGAAGTGGGTGATACAGATGTGACGTAAGAGCCTGTATGTTGGGAACTGCAGATTGAGGAGAAGTGGTTGTTGAATGCCTGGGAAATGAGGTGAGGGTCTGAGATTATTTCATTATTGATTCGTATCTGCTTGATCGAATTTTTATCAGATTTATTGAGAAATGTATTTAGTTTATTCCAAAATTGCTTAGGGTTGTGAAAATCATGTCTAAAGCTGTTTTTATAGTAGTTGGATTTTGCGTTTCTTGTTTGGGTTTTTGATTGGTTTCTCAGGTGCTTGTAGAGTTCCCAGTCAGCAGGATTTTTTGTGATGCGAAATTTGGACCAGGCCTTGTCTCTTTCTCTAAAAAGGCTAATGAGGTGTGAGTTGATCCACGGTAAGTGTCTGCCTTTGACTCTAATGGTTTTCAGAGGGGCGTGTATGTTGATTGTGTTGGTGACTTCGGTGTGAAAAAAGTTCCATGCATCGTCTACTGTGGGAATTGATTGGAATCTGTTCCAGTTGATGCTAATTAGGTCATGTATGTAGTGGTCTATATTCATATGTTTGTGTTGTCTGAGGGTTATGTATTTTGGAGGAGACTTGGGAATTTTGATTTTCCAGATACAGAATATGACAGAGTGGTCACTGAAGCAGTCAGACAGGACCCCGGATTTTATGATTCTGCTTGGATTTGTGACTAAAATCCAGTCGAGGAGTGTAGAAGAGCGGTGGTCCACTCTGGTGGGTTCTTTGATGAGCTGAGTGAGATTTATACTGTTGAGTAGGTTCCTATCGTTGGAGCAGGAGTGACTGGGCCAGTTTTTGTTGAAGTCACCCAGAATGATGAGTTCGTTGTGTTTGTCGAGGGAGCTGATGGTAGACAATATGCTGTTCATGGAGTCAACTGGAGCAGATGGTGGTCTATAGATATTTCCGATTGTAAGGTGTTTGTTATCATGAAACTTGATATTAGTAAATAGGCATTCAAAGTTGACTGGTTTTATGGCAGGAGTGAGGTGTTCAGAAATGAGGTTTGAGTCTATGTATGTTGCGAGGCCCCCTCCATTAGCGTCCCTGTCTGAACGGTAGAGAACAAAGTTCTCAATATGCATACTCTCGTCAGAGATGAGTTCATGTAACCACGTTTCGGATATTGTAATGATGTTTGGTTTGTATAGGATGACCCATGACCTGAGAGCATCTATTTTATATCTTAGACTTCTTATATTGAGATGGACAACCTTTAGACCGCGGACTGTTTCGATATCAATTGTACCTTGAGGGGAGAGAGATCAGTGGAGTTGAGAGCGGATATGCTGGTGGATTGGGAGCTACAAGCATAAACAAAAACAGCACAGAGAAACAAGGACAAAACAAACAAAAACAAAAAACAAAAACAAAAAACACGAGATAAAAGCAAACAGGAACATGAGAAACAAAAAGAGACAGAACAAAAAGAGCACTGAGGACGTGCCGTGTGTGGTAAGGCAGTAGGGTTACATGGCAGGGGATATCCATGTGTCACTAGCGGGGTAACAGTGAAATCTATGTTCGAGAGACAGGTGTGTTGGTTAATTTATGCATCCAATAATAAAGCAGCACAGCCACAGACACAAAGTGTAGTGAGTAGGTGGATAGGGGAGGACAGGGCGGGGAAGCATGAGCGACAGGCGCAGGGACCACCACACAGGCCCCAAGCGAGACAGCGGGGCCACGACCGACCAGCGGCGCATGGAGGTACATTCGGCGGGGGCCAGATCCCCCCACCCCCCACCCCTCCCCCCCCTCCCACCGGAGTGGATTAATTTAGCGACAGTGATAGTCGAATGGGATTTTGCCACGGACCACTCCCAGACCCTGGGGAGGGGGTCAGTCTGCGGTTTTCTCCCTGTGGCTTTATGGGATAGCACGCTTGTTATTTAGTTGGTTCTTGTTTTGTTTATTTTATTAGGTTAGCTTGAGTGTTTGGTCATTATCCGGTGTAGGGAGGGAGGAGAGGGGTGGATGAAGAGAAGACCCCCCCACCAAACCCCACGCCACCAGCCAGGCCCGGCCCCAGCCACTCCGCCAGAGGACCCGAGCGGTGCCCCCCCGCCCATCATCCCACCCAACCCAGCCCCATCAGCCCAACACCACCCCCACAACTCATTGTGTAGGGTAGATTGACTTAGAACTTATGAGACATACTGAAGGCAATAGCCATGATAGGGAAAGTGTTTTATCGTCAATGTCCTCATCCTCGACATATCAAATGTCATTGTTAGCCCACGTCAACAAACAGCATCATGACACATCGTCATCGTAGCCATCTATCTTCAGCAGCAGCATCAACATCGTCAAATAGTTATTTTGTATTATCATTAGCTCGTCATAAGCCATAATCATTTTTCATCAAGCATTACCACCATTATTGTCATCATCATCATCATCATCATCATCATCGCAACATCATCATCAACATCAGCCATCTCTGATAGCATCGTCACCATCAGCATCATTCCCATCAACAGCAGTGTCGGTACGTTTAAGGCAAATGGTAAAGTGAGATATAGCCTATGGAGAGCCATGATGGACAGGTGTAGGACAGTTGGGGGGTGTGTAGGTGTGTGCGCACGCACGCACATCTCAGTAGAGAGCAGGGGAGAGAGAGAGAGAGAGAGAGAGAGAGAGAGAGAGAGAGAGAGAGAGAGAGAGAGGAGAGGGAGAGAGGGAGAGAGAGAGAGAGAGACATCACGCAGCAGTAGGGAAGAGATGTCTGAGTGACAGCGGAAGGGGCAAAAGTGAGAGGCAGAGATAAGATGAGCTTGAGAGCATGTGAGTGGGAACAGACATGATGATGCACTCCGTAGTTCATAATAAGCAGTTCATTATGGTCATGTCAGGCAGCAGTTCGCATCGTGTGTGTGTGTGTGTGCGTGTGTGTGTGTGTGTGTGTGTGTGTGTGTGTGTGTGTGTGTGTGTGTGTGTGTGTGTGTGTGTGTGTGTGTGTGTGTGTGTGTCAGTCCGCGGAGCCACGAAGCACGGCGGTGATCGAGAGGGACAGACAAGCATGGGAGTTCGATAAGTGTTCATGTATATTCCACAAGGTGCTTTTAGTCCGTTTGTTGGTCGTAGAATCCGTTTGTATTTGATCGATCGCCTCGTGGACCCCCAATGCAGGAGGTAAGCGTAGTTCACGGGGGGGGGGGCGTTATTGAGTTGGTGTGCGCGCGCGAGAGAGAGAGAGAGAGAGAGAGAGAGAGAGAGAGAGAGAGAGAGAGAGAGAGAGAGATGCACGCTCGTAAGCGCCATAAGATGGACGGATAGATAGATGAATGAGTGGATTGTTGATAGATAGATGGACAGGTGGCTAGATATCGATAGGTAGTTGGATTGATAGATAGATGGAGAGATGGAGAGAGGGATGGATCAGTATCAGAACAGCCACGGCGTCTTGTCACTGTCTCTGTATAGTTGACCGTCTACGTATAGTTTGTCAACTGAGATGACAGCTTTTTTATTTTGAGATATAAATTGTTTCCTTATGGGATATAGTATCTTCCGCCTGTCCGTTATTGTTTTCGGGAACTGGTCGTTCATCCCATAGTGGGATCCCTTTAGCTCCTTTCCATTCTTCTTGACTTCTTCCTTTTGTTTAAAGTGTTCGAATTTTGCGATGATGGGTCGGGGACCGGGGCGGTCGTTGTGCACAGTACCGATGCGGTGGACTCGGTGGAATGAGATGCGGTTTACAACATCTAAAGGCATATTAAGGTTGGATGTCATGAAGTCCCTGACATCTTTTTCTGGGTCGGGTTTAGTGCCGCTGGCGGGCTCGGGGATTCCAGTGAAGATTAAATTGTCTCGCATGGAACGTGATTGTAGATCGAGAATAGTTTCTTTCATGATTTTGTTTTCGTTCGAGATCGAGACCAAGTCAGAAGTTAGGGTGTCAACTGTTTTTTTGAGCTGTTTGTTGTCTTGCAGTAGGGAGAGGATTTGGTCTTGGCTAAACTCGAGACTTTTTTGAAGGGAGTTGAATTCTTTGTGAAGGATCTCAGTCAGAGCGATCCGTGCGTCTAACGCAGATAATTTATTGTCAATTGAGATTAATGTTTCACTGACCTCGGGGTAAAAACAGTCGGTTTGAGTGGGAGAATCCCGGGACGGTTTTCGCTTTTTGCTAGCGGGAGAGCTTGTTGCCGTAGCAACGTGGACGCCGGCAGCGTTGTCAACCTTTTTAGGTGGCATGTCCAGTTGGTGCTGTCGTAGTTGTTGTTGTTGGTGGTTGTAGTAGAGATCAATGTACTCTTCTAGTTCCTCCAGTTTTCCGATTTGATTAATGGAAGTAGTGTAGAAGTTGAAGTATCAAGTAGAGAAGTTTGTGTGCAGCTAGCAGCAGGGTGCCGCCATGTTAGATCTCACACCGTCTCGCGAACGTGAGTGACGTTACGGCGTCATGGGATTGGAGACGAGATATTGTCCAGCGGCATAACCAGGAAGACGTAGTCTAATCTTGGCAAACAAATAATTAAACGAGCCGATGGACAGCATGTTTTGGCAATCCAAACAGCGTGTTACCCGTGGCTGTGTCGGATCGGTCTCATCAGAAAGGAAAGAAAGGAGAGCGGTGTCATGACTGGTGTATTCACACTGATGTCATTGTCAATCACATCTCAGGGCAGTAGAAAACTTATCTACCGATGGCAACATCCACGATTTTAATAGTTAGTAGGGGCGCGCGGGGTGGGGGGGGGGGGGGGGACTCAATGCAAAACTGATGTAGACAGAAAAAAAACCCTACACTTGCTAGTATTGCATTAGACAGATCATTGGTCTGAGAACATTGTGAGATCTTACTTTTGGGCAGTTTGTGGACCATTTTAGTGAATTTGTTTAGGCTACTAGGCTAGTGTGATTGGCAGAGCAGAGTTGATACATTCACACAACGCATCCAGAGTATACAGAGCAGCTCCTACTCGTGCGGTACTGGCGTTGTAGACACAACGTGAGAGCGCACCTTCTGCCGTTGTAGGAACGGCTGCGACGGCAGGCAGGTTTATACATCGAGCACTGATCCATATCCGGTTACCGTAGCACAATGACGTAGCGGTCCGTGCTTAAACTCCCTACTATCAGACCCCAGTGCTGTTTGCACCTAGGGCCAGTTATAACTCTACAGCACAAGGTTGAAAAGGGGTGTGCTACGCATCCACGTGTAGCTCTCATGTGAAAGGCGCGCCCACACGTGTTTGGGGTTAGGGTTAGGGTTAGGGTTAGTGCTTGAGAGAATTACTGGGCGATAACTCGAAAACCGCAGGCCAAACATGGGCATGCCGCACATCCTCGCAAAGCTCTCGGTGCGGTAGACCAGAAAATGAGGAACGCTTCACGAATTTGCGTGTCATCCTCGCGCCTATAGTGAGTGCATCTTTGAGGTTGGTAATTTACTAAATTCTACTAACTTCAGGCATTGACTGACAGTCCGTCAGCCAATGGGAGAGCTGCTCAAGGTTAGTAATGGCCAATAGGCGAGCAGCAACATTAGTAGACGATTCCTAGCTCACTGATTGGCTCTCCCCACTGCCAACTTCCTGTCTGCGGCCATCTTGCTTTTTTCTCCACCTCCCATCAAAACCCAACATGTAGGCTATATTAAATATATTTTTAAAAATTGTAAAGGGCAATCTAAAAATATTGACTGGTGGGATCCAACCCAGAACACCTCTGCAAGGACGCGTCAGGTGATTGTGGACGTTTTTGTGGTTTATTTGGGCTACTTTGGGGGCTGGAAGAGGCATGCTAACATCATGCTAACGATGTCATCCAACCCTGCAGCAGCAGCAGCAGCAGAGGAGCTAGCTGGAGGACACATACTGTAGGCTATATTCAATATTATTTTAAAAATCGTAAAAGGCATTCTAAAAATATTGACTGGTGGGATCCAACCCAGTACACATCTGAAAGGACCCGCCAGGTGATGGTGGAAGTTTTTCTGGTGTATTTGGAGTACTTTGGGGGCATGAAGAGGCATGCTAACATCATGCTAACCCCATCGCAGCAGCAGCAGCAGCAGACAGATGACAGGTATGGAATCATAATAAAATAAACACTGCACGCACATTAAAATTCTGCCATAATAAGTTGATGACTAGGTAAGGCCTCGACTTTTATTCTAATTGCATTTTGGGCCGTTTTCAGCTGTGTTCAGCATGGTGGATGGATGAGTGGATATAATACTGTTTCATTTAGCCACCTAAAGGGCAATTCCGCCCTTTTATGCTGTTGATACACCTTAACCTAGGGTAGAAGTATTATCAATACTCCGTTCATGGCAACATGATAAAATATTAGTTATTAAAGGGGAACTCCACCCGTTTTTCCACATTATGTCATTAGTATGCCTTAGAGATGTTGTGTGGACATGATGAAAAGGTTCTCCCAATTGTGCATTTCCTAAAAACAGAGGTCTGAAAAAATAATGAACATGGTGAACTACATCTGATGGCGTCATCAAGATGTATTTCACCATGTTTATTGTATTTTATTCTATGTTTACTGTCAGACCCCCTTTTCAGCTCTTTCAGATCCTCTCAGGAAGACATTGGAAATGGGTGGAATTCCCCTTTAAGCACTAAACAATATGTGTACATGTCACTGTATGAAATAGTTCTATTATGTAATTATTTTATAATTATATTATCCCCATGGCCCACCAATCTGGAGATGAATACACTTGGCTATTGTTATCATGTATGGACATTGACTGTGAATTTGGCACAACACACTGGCAAGTCGGTGCTCCTGTATAACAGGTATAGGGTTCGAACCCCTGCGGTGTGAGCCTCAAAGTTTCACAATTTGTCCTGCATGGGTAAACATTATGTCAGGTGGAAACCTATTTATTTATTTATTTATTTATTTATTTATTTATTTATTTATTTATTTATTTATTTATTTATTTATTTATTTATTTATTTATTTGCTACACCTTGAAAACCCTTTCTTACATGGTGCAAAAAAGCTCTGGGATTACATGTAGATTTTTGTCCACCATTCCATGTATTATTTTCCACCATTCCATGTTCTATTTTGCAAAAATGAAAACCAAATGGAGCTTAGGGGTGAGCAAACGAGTGAATGAATGAATGGAAATTTAATTAACAGAAATGACAGTTACAGTACAAGTCAAGTACACAATGCTAGAAAATTCATAACAGCTTGGAGATATAAAGTACAATTTAAGTACAACTACAGCAAATCTGGAAAAACTGAATGCACACGCTAGTTAAGAATAGATAGATTTTTATTGTCATTGCCTACATGAAACAACATTGTTTACATGAAAACAACAAAATCTAGTTTAGGGCTTCACCACTGGCACACACATAATAAATAAATAACCATACAATAACAAATAAACCCAAGTGCAAGTGATGAGTGAAAAAATTAAACAAATACACTTGTTAAATAATGCAAAGGTGTCATTGAAAAGACCAGAGTAAGAGTAATATTAAAATCAAAACACATGCAAAACCCCACAGGAATAGCAATTCAGGGTGCAGTAAGACAATCTGGCCGACAGGTGTTCTCCAAGGGACACAATGTAACAGCACAGCTGCTCAACAGTATGACTGTTTTGCTCATTTTGAAAGCTAATATAGTGACAGAACATAATCTACCGATCATAGAGCAGAATAGATGTTGATTTGACCCAATCTTGTGTCCATTTAGCCAAAAATATGGATCAAATCTCCCACAATTTGCTCAAACATTGAAAAACTCTCCAAGCGCAGGGGCCATTAGCATCTGCAACCCTGACTTCATGACATCAAGGTTATTTGGTTCAGAAAAGCCTTTTTGTATACTGGGTGTCCCCTGGGCAAAGTGATAAATGTCAGAAAGTACTCTACATGATGCTTATTGCATATACCAAACAACCTAACAGCCTCATTGTTTTGTACAAGCAGTAGATCAAGTTCTACATCACATAATTGAGACATTACTAGTTGCATGTTGGAAGTGGTGCGTATTTATTTCAGTCTAAATTGTGACATAACTATATGTCCTTCTCTCCATTCTTAGTTTAAGGCAGTGTATGGTTTATCAAAGACAACGATTCATGCTAACAGATGAATGTACATCTAGCTGTGATTAACCGGTATGCTGGAGTAAGATCACATAGAGTATAATAAGCAACCTGCTTTACACATTATGTCACATAGGCTGACAAACAATATAAAGACAACGTTGCAAAAATGTTCACAGAATTACAGTTGATTGTTACACAGTATTGCAGGTGTCCATGGAACAGACCGATGTTAGTCGGGTGTCTCGTCTCAGACCTGCCTGCCATGGATGATCCTGCACAGTTTAGCTCTGGGATTCATCAACACACTCAAGCCTCCATACCCCTTCAAGGTCTCGGTCCACATGGAGGGAAACACACTCAAACTATCTACAGGAGAGAAACACACTCAAACAATGTACAAGAGGGAACGTCTGTAATGTCTGTTGTGTTTTATGCCACCCTACTTTCACTCCAGACCAGCGTGAAGAATCCGTGTTCATCATAGAAGATTCTGACACGTCCTCAGTCTGCTCCTCCAGCTCCAAAAAGCAGCACAGACATGGTGTGTGTATATACAGTATCACTCACTCACTCACTCACTCACTCACTCACTCACTCACTCACTCACTCACTCACTCACTCACTCACTCACTCACTCACTCACTCACTGCACCCTGAATGGATGAGTCAGGTGTCGGCTTGTCTGACAGCTGCAGTCAAAGCTTAAAGAAGGTGACACTAGAACACAGACTATTTTGGCATTGTAAAAAATCCACTACATCACTCACTCACTCACTCACTCACTCACTCACTCACTCACTCACTCACTCACTCACTCACTCACTCGCTAGTCTGTGTGTGCCGGTCTGTGTGTTTTAGCAACATTTTAAGACAGGCAGCTCATATCACATTGTCTGTTGAAAACTATCCTAATATATATATTATTTGTCTCTTCTGTAGTTTTGTCCACATCCTCCTCAGCATTGGACCAGTCATCATCCAGCCGAGACCCAGCTTCAGCCACCCCTACAACCAGAAAAGGAGTGTATATCTGGACAGTGAAGCTGTGAATTGACCAAAAAAAAAAACATGTATTATTTTATTTAGCCCTGTCGGACAAAAAAGTGCTGATCTAATGTCACTGTCATCTCTCCAATCAAATGCAAAAAACATTCCATAGTTAGCCCATAATATTCAGTGGTGAAAGTGTCTTTCAGTTGCTGAAACTACACAAAATGGTATCCAGCGGTTCAAACTCCACAGTTTCTCTAAAATGGAAAATGCTTTTTTTTTTTTTTTTTTTTTTTTTGGCACAGTTATACCTAACATGGAACATAATATAAAACGCAACAGATCTGCCTCACACCTGCATTAGGCTACCTACTTCATGATTGATTGTAACAAGTTACAAATCCTAATACTGCCCTATTTATACCACAGTAACAACATAATTCTGTGTGCCTGCCAGTATGGCAGAAGCACACAGGTTGTGATTCGTCAACTTAATCCATAATCACACACTCATCTATCTATCCGAAATTTTGACCGCTATGGCCGGCCGCACGGTTTGCACAATCCCCGCAATATATACATCGAAACGTGCGGCTCGGCCGGGAAAGATGTGCTTGTGCTTTTCTTTCCGATACGCGTTACCGTGCCAACGTAATTCGCAATAAACGACGCAAAAAATCCCCATTCGAAATGAATGGGGGCACACCGAAAACATCAGAAAAAGAAGCGCTTATTTGGAGCCACATTACTCTGGCACACTGTGGCGTAGAAACACGATTTTAACTTTAAACAGCAGACGCGGCTCTCGACTTCGTCACGGTTCAGACGGTATTCGAATATGTTGCACGGTTTGTCCGCTATCGCAGTTCAAAGTGTGCATGGTTCGAGAATTTAGCGGAGCTTAGAGGGTCGCACGACCAGTGAGCGAGTGAAACAGAGTGCGAGATGCAGTGTCTCGAGGTTCGGGTCATGACCGAACAAATCGTCCTCACGGCCACAATATTCGCTTTACATGCATGGTTTTCGGACATTTTGTAGACAAACTTCTCGCCTTTCACCCAATGTGACCACAAAAGCCCAGTCAGGTACAGAACCGGTGCTACGGGCCTCAGAGCGGGATGGCGTAACCTCCCATCTCCATATTAATTACATTGTAATGTGCTGCATTTTGACGTTTGACGTTTCCTTTGAAACG
>CM076977.1:52220915-52230202 GCA_039105355.1 Benthosema pterotum
GAGAGTGCTACCCACTGACTCCCTGTTTAAACTAATGGACGATAGTATCTGTACTGACACACTGAACACAGGTGTAACACATTAGGCCCTAATTAGATGGCTGCCACTAGCCACACGCGCGCTGAGACACGCACACACATGCTCTCCTCTCCAGTCTATGCTTTGCTGCATAGTGTACTTGCTCATGGAGTTCTCCATGGGGTTACATATGCCCAAATATGGAGTGTGTGACGCACACACGCGCGCACAAACATACACACACACACACACGCACGCGCGCGCGCACGCACACACACACACACACACACACCACACACACACACACACACACACATACACACACACACACACACACACACACACACACACACACACACACACACACGCGCGCACGCGCGCACACGCATGCATACGCATGCACACACACAGTCCGGGTCCTCTCTGAGGTCACCTGATGGGCCACGACTGGTTATTCATGCATGCAGCAACACACGCACACACATATACACACACACGCAAGCACACATGCACACTCACGCACACACACATTGGCAAGTCAGTTGGCAAAACATCCTCTCTCTCCTGTATCATCTATTTCCTGCCATAACTCCTCAATGCTATGTCATAGAGACATATGGGTGACATCATTGGACTCGGATAATGAGTCCCTGACGTTGATTGGTGTAACTTAGCCCCGCCCCCTATTCTGATTGGTCGATACTATTTCCTGCCATAACTCCTCAATGCTATGTCATAGAGACATATGGGTGGTAGCATTAGACTCGGTATGGCGTCCCTGACCAGTCCCTGACATTGATTGGTGTAACTTAGCCCCGCCCCCTCTTCTGATTGGTCGATACTATTTCCTGCCATAACTCCTCAATGCTATGTCATAGAGACATATGGGTGGTAGCATTAGACTCGGTATGGCGTCCCTGACCCGTCCCTGACGTTGATTGGTGTAACTTAGCCCCACCCCCTCTTCTGATTGGTCGATACTATTTCCTGCCATAACTCCTCAATCCTATGTCATAGAGACATAATGGAGGTATCTCTGGACTCGGTATGGAGTCCCTGACGTTGATTGGTGTAACTTAGCCCCGCCCCCTCTTCTGATTGGTCGATACTATTTCCTGCCATAACTCCTCAATGCTATGTCATAGAGACATATGGGTGGTATCATTGGACTATGTGCTAAATAAATATAAACTTATTTTAGTCCTGTTTGGTTGCGTTTATGGGCGCAACTTCAAAACATTAGCTAATTTACCTACCCACCCTACAGAACTACAAACAAAGCCATGCTTCCTTGTAGCATCACAAACAGTCCTGCCTCTGGCGGCTGCTGATTGGCCGAAATTAGCATGTTAGTATGTTAGCATCCGCAAAAGGTTGCACACACTTGGCGAGTGGCAGGCACACAGTAAAATTTCTTAGAAATTTTGTTTCTAGTCATTATTATTACCTGTTCTTGGTGTTCCTCTGTAACTGGGTTGCCTCCCCACCTTCTAAATCAGAAACACTGTTGTCCCAGGGAACACTAAAATAATATGGAATTGTTGGACATTTTTGCAGAGAGTTTCGCTGTTTAACACAGCATGTCAACCAGCCAGCATCCAGTAGGCACCTACCCCCCACCCCCCCACACCCCTGCCTCAGAGGTGTTGCGACATTCATTGCGAGGTGGGAGACTGAGCGCCAGATCCATATCGTACAATTACATATAATTTATTGAAAATAACATAGAACACGATTTATTTTAACACACATGACAGCAAGCAGACGTTGATGGCCGATTGTGCAGATGGCTAATTTGCAGAGCTGTTGACAAACGAAAGTGCACATGGCTAATTTGCATGAGCCGGTGGTGCCCGCCTCCTCAGATTGTCCCCGCCTCTTCACCCCGGGAGGCGGGATCGCCGTAGAGATGAACGCATTGGGCCAGAGATGAATGCAGGATGGCTAATTTGCATGAGCCCGGTGGTGCCCGCCTCCTCAGGTTGTCCCCGCCTCTTCACCCCGGGAGGCGGGATCGCCGTAGAGATGAACGCAGAGGGCCAGAGATGAATGCATGGCCCATGCGTTCATCCTTTCAGGACTCTTTCGCCCGCCACGGGAGGGCGGGGCGAGGCGCGGCTCGACGCCTCTCAGGGCGCTCCGGGGCCGGGGGCCGGGGGCGCCGGAGGCCCCTCGGCTCGCGGGGCCCCTCTGGGGCCCCGCAAATGGCGCGAGGGCCAAAAACTCAAAGAACGGGCAGGATTTTTCGCGCAGGGGCCATGCTAATCTTCTCTGTATCGTTCCAATTTTATTATATGTGCAGCATAGCTGACACGAATGCACCCAGGCTTGACGGATAGGTATAGGTCGCAGGATGGCCATACCGGATCCCCACGGTGGAGGTTTTTAAAAAGGCGAAGAAACGACATGTATAACACATGCGTGGGAACGTAGTTGCATTAAGGGGTACGCGTGTTGGGGGCTAGGGTTAGGGTTAGTGCTTCAGAGAATTAGGGCGCTAACTTGAAAAGCATGGGTCGAACAGGGGCAAGCCAAACACCCTCGCGAAGCTCTCGATGTGGTAACTGCAAAAATGAGGAATGCTTCAAGAGTTTGGGTGCCATCCTTGTGCCTCCAGGTTGGATCACTAACAAACCGTTCTGTATCGTTCGCATATCAGTCCAGATTGGTTCACAAACATTCTTCTCTGTATCGTTCCAATGTCAGTCCTAAAATTGGAACGATACAGAGAAGATGATTGCTAAACCAATCTGGTAGTTCACCAACAATATTCTCTGTATCGTTCCAATGTCAGTCCTAAAATTGGAACGATACAGAAAAGATGATTGCTAAACCAATCTGGACTGACATTGGTACGATACAGAGAATATTGTTGGCGAACCACCCAAAAGGCAACACTATAGAGAAGGATCCTCCCACCAACCTGACATTATCAGACCCCAGTGCTGTTTATAACTAGTGCCAGCCGGGTCCAGATGGAGAGCTGGGTTGTGGGCTTAGCTGGCTTCTGGCCTGGAACCCCGGAAGGGGGCCCAGGCTCCCCGGGGCGCGTGGGAAGCCGGGCAAAATGGCCCGTTGCTTTCCACGAGCGGAAGATTTTACACTCGTACCCCGGAAACGAAACTTCGAGGCTGGCCCGCGCAGGGACCTCCCCCCTGCCTCCACCACGGGCTCCCCGGGTCCAGATGGAGGACGGGTTACCGCAGTAGCTGAATTCAGCTGCCCTGAACGGTCCGGCCTGCCCCGGAATGGTCGCGACCATTTGGGGGAAGGCTGGGCAACTCTGGGGCAGGCCATACCCTTGCGGGGGGCTGGACAATTCCGGGGCGGACGGGACCACTCACCTGGGCAGGCCGAACCATTCCGCAGAAACAGGGGCTTTCCTTGATCGAGACGGAAGATGCACCGCTCCCTGCAGTAGTGCAGCACAGGGTTGATGCGTGGAGTGAGCGGAGCAAGCCCTAGTTCAGCTCCTGAGGTCAAAAATCCGTTTAATATGTGGTCCCCATATAGGGGACGTATCAGATATTAAACTGATAAGAACAGAAACTACACTTGATCTGAGCCAAAGGCCGAGAAGCGATAAACAGGTTAAGGGACCGCCGTGGACTCCACGTGCAATGTTGACGTGATCACCTCCACGGTTTGCGACAGCTAGCTAGCACAGGAAGCCTTGTTTAATATGCAGACGGAGCGGTCGCGACCGGCAAAACAGCGGCAAAACAGCAAAACGGCCTGATTTCGAAAATGGGCCAGTATGCCCAGGGGCACGGCCACTGTGCGCTGGTGGCAATTGGAGGAGATTCTGGAGGGGTGCTTAATAGTGGGTGCCCGGGTCCAGATGGAGAGCCGGGTTGGGGGCTTAGCTGGCTTCTGGCCTGGCACCCCGGGAGGGGGCCCAGGCTCCCCGGGGCTGCGTGGGAAGCCGGGCAAAATGGCCCGTTGCTGTCCACACGTGGACGATTTCCTCGCACCCCGGAAACAAAGCTTCGAGGCTATTAGGGGATATTCTGGAGGGGTGCTTAATGGTGGGTGCCCGGGTCCAGATGGAGAGCCGGGTTGGGGGCTTAGCTGGCTTCTGGCCTGGCACCCCGGGAGGGGGCCCAGGCTCCCCGGGACCCAATGGGAAGCCGGGCAAAATTGGAGGAGATTCTGGAGGGGTGCTTAATGGTGGGTGCCCGGGTCCAGATGGAGAGCCGGGTTGGGGGCTTAGCTGGCTCCTGGCCTGGCACCCCGGGAGGGGGCCCAGGCTCCCCGGGTCCAAATGGGAAGCCAGGCAAAATGGCCCGTTGCTTTCCACTCGTACCCCGGAAACGAAACTTCGAGGCTATTGGAGGAGATTCTGGAGGGGTGCTTAATGGTGGGTGCCCGGGTCCAGATGGAGAGCCGGGTTGGGGGCTTAGCTGGCTTCTGGCCTGGCACCCCGGGAGGGGGCCCAGGCTCCCCGGGGCTGCGTGGGAAGCCGGGCAAAATGGCCCGTTGCTGTCCACACGTGGACGATTTCCTCGCACCCCGGAAACAAAGCTTCGAGGCTATTAGGGGATATTCTGGAGGGGTGCTTAATGGTGGGTGCCCGGGTCCAGATGGAGAGCCGGGTTGGGGGCTTAGCTGGCTCCTGGCCTGGCACCCCGGGAGGGGGCCCAGGCTCCCCGGGTCCAAATGGGAAGCCAGGCAAAATGGCCCGTTGCTTTCCACTCGTACCCCGGAAACGAAACTTCGAGGCTATTGGAGGAGATTCTGGAGGGGTGCTTAATGGTGGGTGCCCGGGTCCAGATGGAGAGCCGGGTTGGGGGCTTAGCTGGCTTCTGGCCTGGCACCCCGGGAGGGGGCCCAGGCTCCCCGGGGCTGCGTGGGAAGCCGGGCAAAATGGCCGTTGCTGTCCACACGTGGACGATTTCCTCGTACCCCGGAAACAAAGCTTCGAGGCTATTAGGGGATATTCTGGAGGGGTGCTTAATGGTGGGTGCCGGGTCCAGATGGAGAGCCGGGTTGGGGGCTTAGCTGGCTTCTGGCCTGGCACCCCGGGAGGGGGCCCAGGCTCCCGGGACCCAATGGGAAGCCGGGCAAAATTGGAGGAGACTCTGGAGGGGTGCTTAATAGTGGGTGCCCGGGTCCAGATGGAGAGCCGGGTTGGGGGCTTAGCTGGCTTCTGGCCTGGCACCCCGGGAGGGGGCCCAGGCTCCCCGGGACCCAATGGGAAGCCGGGCAAAATTGGAGGAGATTCTGGAGGGGTGCTTAATGGTGGGTGCCCGGGTCCAGATGGAGAGCCGGGTTGGGGGCTTAGCTGGCTCCTGGCCTGGCACCCCGGGAGGGGGCCCAGGCTCCCCGGGTCCAAATGGGAAGCCAGGCAAAATGGCCCGTTGCTTTCCACTCGTACCCCGGAAACGAAACTTCGAGGCTATTGGAGGAGATTCTGGAGGGGTGCTTAATGGTGGGTGCCCGGGTCCAGATGGAGAGCCGGGTTGGGGGCTTAGCTGGCTTCTGGCCTGGCACCCCGGGAGGGGGCCCAGGTCCCGGGCCGCGTGGGAAGCCGGGCAAAATGGCCGTTGCTGTCCACACGTGGACGATTTCCTCGTACCCCGGAAACAAAGCTTCGAGGCTATTAGGGGAGATTCTGGAGGGGTGCTTAATAGTGGGTGCCCGGGTCAGATGGAGAACTGGGTTGTGGGCTTAGCTGGCTTCTGGCCTGGCACCCCGGGAGGGGGCCCAGGCTCCCCGGGGCCGCGTGGGAAGCGGGCAAAATGGCCCGTTGCTGTCCACACGTGGACGATTTCCTCGTACCCCGGAAAACAAAGCTTCGAGGCTATTAGGGGAGATTTGGAGGGGTGCTTAATAGTGGGTGCCCGGGTCCAGATGGAGAGCCGGGTTGGGGGCTTAGCTGGCTTCTGGCCTGGCACCCCGGGAGGGGGCCCAGGCTCCCGGGACCCAATGGGAAGCCGGGCAAAATTGGAGGAGACTCTGGAGGGGTGCTTAATAGTGGGTGCCCGGGTCCAGATGGAGAGCGGGTTGGGGGCTTAGCTGGCTTCTGGCCTGGCACCCCGGGAGGGGGCCCAGGCTCCCCGGGACCCAATGGGAAGCCGGGCAAAATTGGAGGAGACTCTGGAGGGGTGCTTAATAGTGGGTGCCCGGGTCCAGATGGAGAGCCGGTTTGGGGGCTTAGCTGGCTTCTGGCTGGCACCCCGGGAGGGGGGCCAGGCTCCCGGGACCAATGGGAAGCCGGGCAAAATTGGAGGAGACTCTGGAGGTGTGCTTAATAGTGGGTGCCCGGGTCCAGATGGAGAGCCGGGTTGGGGGCTTAGCTGGCTTCTGGCCTGGCACCCGGGAGGGGGCCCAGGCTCCCCGGGACCAATGGGAAGCCGGGCAAAATTGGAGGAGACTCTGGAGGGGTGCTTAATAGTGGGTGCCCGGGTCCAGATGGAGAGCGGGTTGGGAGCTTAGCTGGCTTCTGGCTGGCACCGGGAGGGGGCCCCAGGCTCCCCGGGGCTGCGTGGGAAGCGGGCAAAATTGCCGTTGCTTTCCACGGGCGGAAGATTTTACACTCGTACCCCGGAAACGAAGCTTCGAGGCTATTGGAGGAGATTCTGGAAGGGGTGCTTAATAGTGGGTGCCCGGGTCCAGATGGAGAGCTGGGTTGTGAGTTTGGGTGCCATTTCAGCCTTGTGGTTGGATCACTAACAAAGTTCTGTATCGTTCGCATTTCAGTCCAGATTGGTTCACCAACAATCTTCTCTGTATCGTTCCAATGTTAGTCCTAAATTGGAACGATACAGCGAAGAGATGATTGCTAAACCAATCTGGTAGTTCACCAACAATATTCTCTGTATCGTTCCAATGTCAGTCCTAAATTGGAACGATACAGTAAAGATGATTTGCTAAACCAATCTGGACTGACATTGGCACGATACAGAGAATATTGTTGGCGAACCACCCAAAGGCAAAAATATAGAGAAGGATCCTCCCACCAACCTGACATTATCAGACCCAGTGCTGTTTGCAACTAGGGCCAGTTATAACTTACAGCACAAGGTTGAAAAGGGGGTGTGCTACGCATCACGTGTAGCTCTCATGTGACAGGCGCGCCCACACGTGTTTGGGTTAGGGTTAGGGTTAGGGTTAGTGCTTGAGAGAATTACTGGGCGATAACTCGAAAACCGCAGGCCAAACATGGGCATGCCGCACATCCTCGCGAAGGCTCTCGATGCGGTAGACCAGAAAATGAGGAACGCTTCACGAATTTGCGTGTCATCCTTGCGCAGGGGCCATGCTAATCTTCTCTGTATCGTTCCAATTTTATTATATGTGCAGCAGAAGCTGAACGAATGCACCAGGCTTGACGGATAGGTATAGGTCGCAGGATGGCCATACGGATCCCCACGGTGGAGGTTTTTAAACAAGGCGAAGAAACGACATGTATAACACATGGCGTGGGAACGTAGTTGCATTAAGGGGTACGCGTGTTGGGGGCTAGGGTTGGGTTAGTGCTTCAGAGAATTAGCGGGCGCTAACTTGAAAAGCTTGGGTCGAACAGGGGCAAGCCAAACACCCTCGCGAAGCTCTCGATGTGGTAACTGCAAAAATGAGGAATGCTTCAAGAGTTTGGGTGCCATCCTTGTGCCTCCAGGTTGGATCACTAACAAACCGTTCTGTATCGTTCGCATATCAGTCCAGATTGGTTCACAAACATTCTTCTCTGTATCGTTCCAATGTCAGTCCTAAATTGGAAGATACAGAGAAGATGATTGCTAAACAATCTGGTAGTTCACCAACAATATTTCTCTGTATCGTTCCAATGTCAGTCCTAAAATTGGAACGATACAGAAAAGATGATTGCTAAACCAATCTGGACTGACATTGGTACGATACAGAGAATATTGTTGGCGAACCACCCAAAAGGCAACACTATAGAGAAGGATCCTCCACCAACCTGACATTATCAGACCCCAGTGCTGTTTATAAACTAGTGCCAGCGGGTTCCAGATGGAGAGCTGGGTTGTGGGCTTAGCTGGCTTCTGGCCTGGAAACCCGGAAGGGGGCCCAGGCTCCCCGGGGCCGCGTGGGAAGCCGGGCAAAATGGCCCGTTGCTTTCCACGAGCGGAAGATTTTACACTCGTACCCGGAAACGAAACTTCGAGGCTGGCCCGCGCAGGGACCTCCCCCCTGCCTCCACCACGGGCTCCGGGTCCAGATGGAGGACCGGGTTACCGCAGTAGCTGAATTCAGCTGCCTGAACGGTCCGGGCCTGCCCCGGAATGGTCGCGACCATTTGGGGGAAGGCTGGGCAACTCTGGGGCAGGCCATACCCTTGCGGGGGGCTGGACAATTCCGGGGCGGACGGGACCACTCACTGGGCAGGCCGAACCATTCCGCAGAAACAGGGGCTTTCCTTGATCGAGACGGGAAGATGCACCGCTCCCTGCAGTAGTGCAGCACAGGGTTGATGCGTGGAGTGAGCGGAGCAAGCCCCTAGTTCAGCTCCTGAGGTCAAAAAATCCGTTTAATATGTGGTCCCCATATAGGGGACGTATCAGATATTAAACTGATAAGAACAGAAATACACTTGATCTGAGCCAAAAGGCCGAGAAGCGATAAAAGGTTAAGGGACCGCCGTGGAACTCCACGTGCAATGTTGACGTGATCACCTCCACGGTTTGCGACAGCTAGCTAGCACAGGAAGCCTTGTTTAATATGCAGACGGAAGCGGTCGCGACCGGCAAAACAGCGGCAAAACAGCAAAACGGCCTGATTTCGAAAATGGGCCAGTATGCCCAGGGGCACGGCCACTGTGCGCTGGTGGCAATTGGAGGAGATTCTGGAGGGTGTGCTTAAATAGTGGGTGCCCGGGTCCAGATGGAGAGCCGGGTTGGGGGCTTAGCTGGCTCCTGGCCTGGCACCCCGGGAGGGGGCCCCGGCTCCCGGGTCCAAATGGGAAGCCAGGCAAAAATGGCCGTTGCTTTCCACTCGTACCCCGGAACGAAACTTCGAGGCTATTGGAGGAGATTCTGGAGGGGTGCTTAATGGTGGGTGCCCGGGTCCAGATGGAGAGCGGGGTTGTGGGGCTTAGCTGGCTTCTGGCCTGGCAACCCGGAGGGGGCCCAGGCTCCCGGGGCTGCGTGGGAAGCGGGCAAAATGGCCCGTTGCTGTCCACACGTGGACGATTTCCTCGTACCCCGGAAACAAAGCTTCGAGGCTATTAGGGGATATTCTGGAGGGGTGCTTAATGGTGGGGTGCCCGGGTCCAGATGGAGAGCCGGGTTGGGGGCTTAGCTGGC
>CM076977.1:52230702-52252945 GCA_039105355.1 Benthosema pterotum
GATCTCAACGGGCCTGAAAATGAAGGCCCGGCCCTACCCGGCCCTAACAGTTCAGGCCCTAGGCCCTACCCGGCCCTACTAGATGGAATAGATTTTAGGCCCTACCCGGCCCTAAACTGTCGGGGTTGGGCAAAATTTGAGAATTCGCCACAGATTAAAATTGAAATGGCAATCAGCACCATCTTCATAATAGGTAAATACAGAAAATAACTATTATTCTTACTATATTAAAATAATCCAATATATATTATTTTTTCATGGGGCCCGAGGCCCTACCCGGTGTTACAGTTCGTCGGCAGACCGAGTTATCTCCAGACGGCGTCAGTCGTCACCGTAGAGACGGCAGATGTTGCTTCAAGCCCCCTACGGCGTAGTCGTCCGCGACAGTGCCTTTTTCATTTACCCCTTTCTCACTATGAAAATCTTAAACACTCTGCCTACCGTTCATTACCAATGCGATTCTTGTCTGAAGCGTTGGGCGGGCGTTGTGTGGACCTAATAGCTAGGTGTTGTTGTTGTGGACTGAGAAACAGGAAGAGCTAGAGCAGAGACAACCCCCTAATTCCTGTCTCTGTTAAAATAATAACATCATCTCTAAGAATAACAGCCATAAACACTCACCAATATGGCATATAGCCTACGAGCGTGCCACGTACAATGACCATCCAACATTGCATGAACAGAGACGCTACGATGAACGAACGAACGAACAAATATATAAATAAATGTACGTCTCCGACGCGATCCGAACTCGTCCTGCCCAAAGCAAAAATTCTCTGGGCTTCAACTTTACCCGCTGCACCACCGCAGTCTCGTTCTCGCCGCCTCGCAATCAATGCATAGGCTACATAAAACCTCACATGAACGGAAACGATTTGCTTAGGTCAGATCAAGTTCAGACCTCAATCACCACATAACATCATCTCTAAGAATAACGGCCATAAACTCTTCACCAATATGGTATATAGCCTACGAGCGTGCCACGTACAATGACCATCCAACATTGCATGAAAAGAAACGCTACGATGAACGAACGAACGAATAAATAAATATATAATTAAATGTACGTCTCCGACGCGATTCGAACTCGTCCTGCCTAAAGCCAAAACCCTCAGGTCTTCAACTCTAACCGCTGCGCCACCGCAATCTCGCAATCGTTGCCTCGTAATCACTTCATAGGCTACACAGAACCTCACATGAGCCGAAATGATTTGCTCAGGTTAGATCAAGTTCAGACCTCATTCACCACATTGCTTTGCTTGAACATAGCCGTTCAATCCCGACTTGTCATTTGGTATACAGGCTACTCAGAAATTGGAAATACACGAAGCACCATATGTAGGGTGATGAACAGTTTGTGGGTAACCTGTGTTAATCTTGGCCTCAATATCTCACAACACATAGGCCTAGGCAATAATGGAAAACCACATACACCAACGTTGTTATGAACCAAAATCAATCCATAACTAATGAATCAAGTAATGCATTAATAAATTGAATGAATGATCAATTGATGAATCGATTGATTGATATGCACAGCACGTAGAATAAGTAGGCAACTATCTTCATTTCAGAACAGTGCTAACTGCTCTCATGCCTGTGTCATTACTGTTACATGTCTGATGATAAGATAAGTAGACCTTTTAACATTAAAGCTAAAAGCTCACACCATTAAGGGTGTGCACTGTAGCTAGGCAAGGCCCCCCCAGAGAGATACTGAGTTCACTCTATAGTGTCTGAAAAAGAAAATACATGTCAGTTTTCAAAGACAGACATGGCAGTGCTGGACTTGTGCTTCGATCAAGAGGGGTCACCCCCCTCATGTTCATTTGCTGTATCATGAAAGGGATGCACTTAGTCCCATTTTATCAATAAACATGATGAATGTTCCACAGACGTTATGATTGCGGTCTTTTATTGGACTCTGGAGATGTTTGAACTTAAAAATCTCCAGAGTCTGAGCGCAACCAAATGACCCATTGATCCCTGCAGATGACTCTTTCTCTGTCTCTCTCTCTCTGTCTGTCTCTCTCACACTCACCAACTCTGGGAGTTCATCGAGCTACTACTACTACTACTACTACTACTACTACTACTACTACTACTACTACTAATAATAACAATAGTTTTTTGCGTTCACGGCAGGCATTTTCAATTCAAATTGACAGGCTTTGTGTACGCAAGTAACTCGGTGCACACAAGTTGTACTTTTGCCATACCAAAATAGGGCTAATGATCACAAATTAGTGCCTTTCGTGAACACGGCTGTGTTGACACTGTTTTATCAATGGGGGGCAGCAGAGATCTATGGTGTACACGGGCCATTATTTGTGTGCACGCCCAATACTTTAGTACAGTCCAGCCATGGTTGGTTCTCAAAGTGTGGTTCGGGGGCCCCTGTGGGTCCAACTACTGTATGTACAGTGGCCATAGTTTGTGTGCATGACCAATAATTTTACACAAACATTTCTAGACTATAGTACAATCCAGCCAAGGATGGTTCAATGCTAGTACAATCCAGCCATGGCTGGTTCATAAAGTGTGGTGTGTTGACCTCTGGGGTTCCAACTATGTACACTGGACAGTGTTTGTGTGCAGGACCAATAGTTTTACTTGAACATTTGTTGGTTATATTACAGGACAGCCAAGTACAGTCACGCCTGGTTCCCAAAGTGTGGTTCGGGGATCTCTGGGAATCAAACTATGTACACGGGCCAGAGTTTGTGTGCATGACAAATAGTTTTACAAGAACATTTCAAGGTTATATTGCAGGTCAGCCTCGTACAGCCACGGCTGGTTCCCAAAGTTTGGTTCGGAGACCTCTGGGAGTCCAACTATGTACAAAGGCCATAGTTTGTGTGCACGGCCAATACATTTACACAAACATTTCAATGCTATAGTACAATCCAGCCATGGCTGGTTCATAAAGTGTGGTGTGTTGACCTCTGGGGTTCCAACTATGTACACAGGACAGTGTTTGTGTGCACGACCAATAGTTTTACTTGAACATTTGTTGGTTATATTAAAGGACGGCCAAGTACAGTCACGCCTGGTTCCCAAAGTGTGGTTCGGGGATCTCTGGGAATCAAACTATGTACACGGGCCAGAGTTTCTGTGCATGACAAATAGTTTTACAAGAACATTTCAAGGTTATATTGCAGGACAGCCTCGTACAGCCACGGCTGGTTCCCAAAGTTTGGTTCGGAGACCTCTGGGAGTCCAACTATGTACAAAGGCCATAGTTTGTGTGCACAGCCAATACATTTGCACAAACATTTCAATGCTATAGTACAATCCAGCCATGGCTAGTTCATAAAGTGTGGTGTGTTGACCTCTGGGGTTCCAACTATGTACACAGGACAGTGTTTGTGTGCACGACCAATAGTTTTACTTGAACATTTGTTGGTTATATTACAGGACAGCCAAGTACAGTCATGCCTGGTTCCCAAAGTGTGGTTCGGGGGTCTCTGGGAATCAAACTATGTACACGGGCCAGAGTTTGTGTGCATGACAAATAGTTTTACATGAACATTTTTAGTTATATCGCAGGGCAGCCTAGTACAGCCACGGTTCCCAAAGTTTGATTTGGGGACCTCTGAGTTGCCAACTATGTACAAAGGCCATAGTTTGTGTGCACGGCCAATGCTTTTACACAAACATGTCAAGGCTATAGTATAATCCAGCCATGGTTGGTTCCTAAGTGAGGTTCAGGAACCTCTGAGAATCCAACTATGTACATAGGCCATAGTTTGTGTGCACGGCCAATACCTTTACACATACATTTCTAGGCTATAGTAAAATCAAGCCATAGCTGTTTCCCAAAGTATTGTTTGTGGACCTCTGGGGTTCCAACTATGTACATAGTTACATATGAACATTTCTAGGTTATATGACAAGGCAACTTAGTACAGCCATGGCTGGTGCGTAAAGTGTGGTTCAGGGACCTCTGGGAGTCCAACTATGTACACAGGTCATAGTTTGTGTACACAGCCAATATTTATACACAACATTTCAAGGCTATAATACAATCCAGCCATGGCTGGTTACCAAAGTGTGGTTCAGGGACCTCTGGGATTTCAACTATATACATAGGCCATAGTTTCCATGCACGACCAATAATTTTACACAGACAAGGCTGTTTCCCCAAAATGTAGTCCGGGGACCTCTGGGAATCCAACCACATGGTTGGATTCCTAGAGGTCCCCGGACTACAGTTTGTGTGCACGAGACACGACCAATACCTTTACATAAACATTTCAAGGGTATAGTACAATCCAGCCATGACTGGACTGGGAGTCCAACTATGTACACAGGCCATAGTCTGTGTGCACGGCCAATAGTTTTACACAGACATTTCAAGGCTATATAACAATCCAGCCATGGCTGGTTCCCAAAAAGTAGTTTGAAAACCTCTGGCATCCTATGTACACTATATACAAGCAACTATGTACACAACCATAGTTTGTGTCACGAACAATACTTTTACATGAACATGCACAGGCTATAGTTCAGTCCAGCCTAGTGCAGCCATACTAGTCGCTGGACATTGGCATGTCATATGAGTGTAGAATAGCCGAGTGTCCCTGTTGTTTCCTAGGGAACGGATTTCCAACAATGGCTCTTTAACACAATTTGCATGCTGTGTCTTGATTGGCCACTCCAGTTTTCTAAAATGTCCCTACTTTAGAACTGGGGTGGCCAATCTGGATACAGTAAGCATTCAAGCATGTTTTTTGCCAACAGCTGATTCAGTTTGCATTATTAGCTAGGCTAGCTCCAGGGTCCTGCCAGCATTGTAGATCCTTGCAGATGCTAATAGTTTATACATGACATCTACACGGCCAATAGTTTTACATGAATGTGTCCTTACTATAGTCCCAAACCCCTCTTTAGGAGCCTGCCATGGATGTACTGTACCTAGAGATGTTCATGTAAAACTATTGTACAGAGTTGCCCCCACAGATTTCCCCAAACCACACTTTGGGAAACAGCCATGGCTCTACTAGGCTGGACTGTACTATAGCCTAGAAATGTTCATATACAACTATTGGTCTTGCATAAAAACAATGGATCATGTGCATAGTGGTGCTGCCAGAGGTCCTCAAACCCCACTGTGGGAACCAGCCATGTCCTAGCACTAGACTGTAATATAGCCTATACATGTTCATGTAAAAGTATTGGTATTGCACACAAACTATGGTTTGTGTACAATACATCCCAAAACCAGACTTTGGGAACCAGCCATGGCTGGATTTTGCTAAAGCCTAGAAATGTTCTTGTAAAAGTATTATTTTTGCACACAAACTATGGCCTATGTTCATAGTTGTATTCCCAGAGTTCCTCGAACCACACTTTTACTACTTACTATGCAGTCCTGTAATATAACCTAGAAATATATAAAACTATAGGTAGTGCACACAAACTATGGCCCGTATACATAGCTGGACTCTAAGAGGTCCCCAGACCATACTTTGTGAACCAGCCATGGCTGTACGAGACTTCCTTTATTATTTAACCTAGAAATGTTCTTGTAAAAGTATTGGTTGTGCACACAAACTCTAGTGTGTGTACATAGTTGGATGGCAGAGGTCCTCCAACTACCCTTTGGGAACTAGTTATGGCTGGATTGTACTATAGCCTAGAAATGTATGTGTAAAAGTATTTGCTGTGTACACGAACTATGGCCTGTGTACATACTTGGTTTCCCAGAGGACCCTGAATCACACTTTGGGAACTACCCATGGCTGGATTATATTTTAGCCTTGAAATGTTTGTGTAAAAGTATTTGCTGTGTACACAAACTATGGCCTCTGTACATAGTTGGACTCCGAGAGGTCCCCGAACCAAACTTTGGGAACCAGCCGTGGCTGTACTAGGCTGTCCTGTAATATAACCTAGAAATGTTCATGTCTATGTAAAGGTATCGGTTGTCCACACAAACTATGGCCTATGAACATATGGTAGTTGGAAGCCAGATGTCCCCAAACCAAACTAGCCATGGCTGAGCTGTCCCATAGCTTAGAAATGGTCACATGAAACTATTAGTCATGCACACAAACTATGGCCTGTCTACATAGTTGGACCCCCAGAGGTCCCCAAACCACACTTTGGGAACGAACCATGGCTGGATTGTTTTAAAACGATTGGTCATGCACACAACTATGGCCTGTGCACATAGATCGACTCCCAGAGGTTCCCGAACAATACCTTTGGAATCAGCCATGGCTGGATTGTACTATAGCCTTGAAATGTTCGTGTAAATGTATTGGCCGTTTACTCAAACTATGGCCTGTGTACATGGTTGGACTCCCAGGGGTCCCCAAACCACACTTTGAGAACCAGCCATGTCTGGATTGTACTATAGCTCAGAAATGTCTATGTAAAGGTATCGGTTGTCCACACAAACTATGGCCTATGAACATGGTAGTTGGAAGCCAGATGTCCCCAAACCAAACTAGCCATGGCTGAGCTGTCCTATAGCTTAGAAATGGTCACATGAAACTATTGGTCACGCACACAACCTATGGCCTGTGTACATAGTTGGACTCCCAGAGGTCCTCGAACTACACTCGGGATCCCGAGATGCGTGGGCACAGGGCACTTAATTTCCTGCCCGGGAACGCCATCCGTCTTCCCCGAGGTTATGATTTTTTTCTTATTAGAAATTACACTAAAGGATTTTTTCACACAGCTCATATTTCTCCATATCTGTGAGTGGCAAAATATAACCCTCAAATAATGTACAAAGATGTTTGATGACTGATGATAACTAGACTATGGAGTGAGGGCTACAATGTTGACATCACATGGTCGAAATGCGAGCGGTCATCCTGCATTGATTTAACCAGATGCTGCAGATCAGCATCTGACAGAAAAAAGTGCTATTATTTGCCTACTGTGAACTATTATTTGTTCATGTCAGAAAGATTGCCTTATGGTTATCTGGCTACATTAAAGTGTATGATTGAATTTTTCATGGTATAAATTGTTTCGAATTGCTTTGAAATGTAGTTGATCTGAACTTTTCGTTGTCCATATTGTTTAGACATTTTTGAAAATGTTGTAGTGTGATTAAAAAAAAATCAAAAAACAAAAAAACAAACATACGGGTCATCAGTATTTTCCATGCTACATTATAAATATTTATATTTTGATGATTTACATACTGTATATCTTGAAATGTTTGTGTAAATGTATTGGCCCGGCTCACAAACTATGGGCTGCATACATAGTTGAACTCCCAGAGGTCCCTGAACCACACTTTATGAACCTTGTCTCTCTGGTTTTACAATGTGCTATAGGTGAGGATCCTACCAATACAGAGATAATGAAGTAATTAATCTGAAATCAGCAGATCTACAAGATCTGCATGAAGCATTAATAAACAATCATTTCAATACATGTTAATCTAAACACCATTTAGATTAACCGTATGGTTTGGACTCACTTACAAATAGAAATGCAACAGAATGCAACAGACAGAGCCCCCCCCACCCCTCTCATCCCACAGCACATTCTGGATTGAACCCTCGTTAAGTGCAATGGACAGCACCTGCTGTTAGTCAGTTCTCAGTCAACTGGTGACTGGTGTGGCAGTTCTGAAAGTGTGAAGCCCCTACATACACAGTTTTAAGACAGCAGTGCAACAGTGTGGACTGTGGAGATACACAGTTAGAAAGATTTGTAAACGTTTTCTTCCGTAGTATAATAGAAAGCCAAAATTGAATATATTCTCAGTCCATTGTGCATTAAGTGAAATATTTAAAAATGTATTAATCTTGATTATGGTGTCCAGCTCATGAAAACCCCCACATCTCAATTAATTAGAATATTTTGAGACCACTAAGAAAACATGACAAGAAATGTCGATTATGTGAAGAGCATATTAATGTATGCAGTTACTACTACTTGGATCTACGATGGATCAGACTGGACTAGACTAGACTAGGGTGTACTTGGCTGTATGAATTCAAACAGACTAACCACTAATGGGCAATAGTTTGTATGCACTTACTGTACATGAACATATGTAGTACAGTACAGCCTTGTATGCCCAGGTCTAACCTAGTCGAGCCCGATGGGAGAACAGAGAAGTGTAGGGGAGTACTACTGTACTGTATTATGATGAATCAGGCTGGACTAGACAAGACTAGTGTGTACTAAACTCAAATAGGCTCTATCAGCCTGTACTAGGCTCTGTAGATCCTCACACCATTGGGACTAATCACTGTGTACATGTGCAATAGTTTGTGTGCACAATCAAGAGTTTTACATGAACATGGGTTGACGATAGTACAGTATTGCCTTGTACAGCCTAATGAAGCCTAGTACAGCCTAACAAACCCCCTACAGCCTATTAGATCCCATTTGAGTCTAGTGCAGTACAGCCTAGTATGCCGAAGTCTAGCCTAGTCCTCTCAAATGGGAGAATAGAGTAGTAGAGGGAAGTACTAGTCTATATTATGTCACACCATTGTGAATAACCACCGTGTACACGGGCAGTCGTTTGTGTGCACATTCAATACTTTTACTTGGACATGTGTTGACCATAGTGCAGTATTACCTCGTACAGCCTAATGAAGCCTAGTACAGCCTAACAAACCCCCCACAGCCTATTAGAGCCCATTTGAGTCTAGTGCAGTACGGCCTAGTATGCCAAAGTCTAGCCTAGTCCTCTCCAATGGGAGAATAGAGTAGTAGAGGGAAGTACTATAGTCTATATTATGTCACACCATTGTGAATAACCACCGTGTAAACGGGCAGTCGTTTGTGTGCACATTCAATACTTTTACTTGGACATGTGTTGACCATAGTGCAGTATCACCTTGTACAGCCTAATTAAGCCTATTACAGCCTAACACACACCCCTACAGCCAATTAGAGCCCATTTGAGTCTAGTGCAGTACAGCCTAGTATGCCAAAGTCTAGCCTAGCCCTCTCCAATGGGAGAATACAGTAGTAGAGGGAAGTACTAGTCTATATTATGTCACACCATTGTGAATAACCACCGTGTACAGGGGCAGTCGTTTGTGTGCACATTCAATACTTTTACTTGGACATGTATTGACCATAGTGCAGTATCACCTCGTACAGCATAATGAAGCCTATTACAGCCTAACACACACCCCTACAGCCAATTGGAGCCCATTTGAGTCTAGTGCAGTACAGCCTAGTATGCCAAAGTCTAGCCTAGTCCTCTCCAATGGGAGAATAGAGTAGTAGAGGGAAGTACTAGTCTATATTATGTCACACCATTGTGAATAACCACCGTGTAAACGGGCAGTCGTTTGTGTGCACATTCAATACTTTTACTTGGACATGTGTTGACCATAGTGCAGTATCACCTCGTACAGCCTAATTAAGCCTATTACAGCCTAACACACACCCCTACAGCCAATTAGAGCCCATTTGAGTCTAGTGCAGTACAGCCTAGTATGCCAAAGTCTAGCCTAGCCCTCTCCAATGGGAGAATACAGTAGTAGAGGGAAGTACTAGTCTATATTATGTCACACCATTGTGAATAACCACCGTGTACAGGGCAGTCGTTTGTGTGCACATTCAATACTTTTACTTGGACATGTATTGACCATAGTGCAGTATCACCTCGTACAGCCTAATGAAGCCTATTACAGCCTAACACACACCCCTACAGCCAATTAGAGCCCATTTGAGTCTAGTGCAGTACAGCCTAGTATGCCAAAGTCTAGCCTAGTCCTCTCCAATGGGAGAATAGAGTAGTAGAGGGAAGTACTAGTCTATATTATGTCACACCATTGTGAATAACCACCGTGTACACGGGCAGTCGTTTGTGTGCACATTCAATACTTTTACTTGGACATGTGTTGAGTTGACCATAGTGCAGTATCACCTCGTACAGCCTAATGAAGCCTATTACAGCCTAACACACACCGCTACAGCCTATTAGAGCCCATTTGCGTACGGCCTAGTATGCCAAAGTCTAGCCTAGTCCTCTCGAATGGGAGAATAAAGTAGTAGAGGGAAGTACTAGTCTATATTATGTCACACCATTGTGAATAACCACCGTGTACACGGGCAGTCGTTTGTGTGCACATTCAATACTTTTACTTGGACATGTGTTGACCATAGTGCAGTATTACCTCGTACAGCCTAATGAAGCCTAGTACAGCCTAACAAACCACCCTACAGCCTGTTAGAGCCCATTTGAGTCTAGTGCAGTACGGCCTAGTATGCCAAAGTCTAGCCTAGTCCTCTCCAATGGGAGAATAGAGTAGTAGAGGGAAGTACTAGTCTATATTATGTCACACCATTGTGAATAACCACCGTGTACACGGGCAGTCGTTTCTTGTGCACATTCAATACTTTTACTTGGACATGTGTTGACCATAGTGCAGTATCACCTCGTACAGCCTAATGAAGCCTAGTACAGCCTAACACACACCCCTACACCCTGTTAGAGCCCATTTGACTCTAGTGCAGTACAGCCTAGTATGCTAAAGTCTAGCCTAGTCCTCTTCAATGGGAGAATAGAGTAGTAGAGGGAAGTACTAGTCTATATTATGTCACACCATTGTGAATAACCACCGTGTACACGGGCAGTCGTTTGTGTGCACTTTCAATACTTTTACTTGGACATGTGTTGACCATAGTGCAGTATCACCTCGTACAGCCTAACGAAGCCTATTACAGCCCAACACACACCCCTACAGCCAATTAGAGCCCATTTGAGTCTAGTGCAGTACAGCCTAGTATGCCAAAGTCTAGCCTAGTCCTCTCCAATGGGAGAATAGAGTAGTAGAGGGGAGTACTAGTCTATATTATGTCACACCATTGTGAATAACCACCGTGTAAATGGGCAGTCGTTTGTGTGCACATTCAATACTTTTACTTGGACATGTGTTGACCATAGTGCAGTATCACCTCGTACAGCCTAATGAAGCCTATTACAGCCTAACACACACCCCTACAGCCAATTAGAGCCCATTTGAGTCCAGTGCAGTACAGCCTAGTATGCCAAAGTCTAGCCTAGTCCTCTCCAATGGGAGAATAGAGTAGTAGAGGGAAGTACTAGTCTATATTATGTCACACCATTGTGAATAACCACCGTGTACACGGGCAGTTGTTTGTGTGCACATTCAATACTTTTACTTGGACATGTGTTGACCATAGTGCAGTATCACCTCGTACAGCCTAATGAAGCCTATTACAGCCTAACACACACCCCTACAGCCAATTAGAGCCCATTTGAGTCTTGTGCAGTACAGCCTAGTATGCCAAAGTCTAGCCTAGTCCTCTCCAATGGGAGAATAGAGTAGTAGAGGGAAGTACTAGTCTATATTATATCACACCATTGTGAATAACCACCGTGTACACGGGCAGTCGTTTGTGTGCACATTCAATACTTTTTCTTGGACTTGTGTTGACCATAGTGCAGTATCACCTCGTACAGCCTAATGAAGCCTATTACAGCCTAACACACACCCCTACAGCCAATTAGAGCCCATATGAGTCTAGTGCAGTACGGCCTAGTATGCCAAAGTCTAGCCTAGTCCTCTCCAATGGAGAATAGAGTAGTAGAGGGAAGTACTAGTCTATATTATGTCACACCATTGTGAATAACCACCGTGTACACGGGCAGTCGTTTGTGTGCACATTCAATACTTTTACTTGGACATGTGTTGACCATAGTGCAGTATCACCTCGTACAGCCTAATGAAGCCTAGTACAGCCTAACAAGCCCCCCTACAGCCTGTTAGAGCCCATTTGAGTCTAGTGCAATACGGCCTAGTATGCCAAAGTCTAGCCTAGTCCTCTCCAATGGGAAAATAGAGTAGTAGAGGGAAATACTAGTCTATATTATGTCACACCATTGTGAATAACCACCGTGTACACGGGCAGTCGTTTGTGTGCACATTCAATACTTTTACTTGGACATGTGTTGACCATAGTGCAGTATCACCTCGTACAGCCTAATGAAGCCTATTACAGCCTAACACACACCCCTACAGCCAATTAGAGCCCATTTGAGTCTTGTGCAGTACAGCCTAGTATGCCAAAGTCTAGCCTAGTCCTCTCCAATGGGAGAATAGAGTAGTAGAGGGAAGTACTAGTCTATATTATATCACACCATTGTGAATAACCACCGTGTACACGGGCAGTCGTTTGTGTGCACATTCAATACTTTTTCTTGGACATGTGTTGACCATAGTGCAGTATGACCTCGTAAAGCCTAATAAAGCCTAGTACAGCCTAACAAACCCCCCCTACAGCCTATTAGAGCCCATTTGAGTCTAGTGCAGTACGGCCTAGTATGCCAAAGTCTAGCCTAGTCCTCTCCAATGGGAAAATAGAGTAGTAGAGGGAAGTACTCGTCTATATTATGTCACACCATTGTGAATAACCACCGTGTACACGGGCAGTCGTTTGTGTGCACATTCAATACTTTTACTTGGTCATGTGTTGACCATAGTGCAGTATCACCTCGTACAGCCTAATGAAGCCTAGTACAGCCTAACAAACCCCCCTACAGCCTATTAGAGCCCATTTGAGTCTAGTGCAATATGGCCTAGTATGCCAAAGTCTAGCCTAGTCCTCTCCAATGGGAAAATAGAGTAGTAGAGGGAAGTGCAGTATCACCTCGTACAGCCTAATGAAGCCTAGTACAGCCTAACAAACCCCCCTACAGCCTGTTAGAGCCCATTTGAGTCTAGTGCAATACGGCCTAGTATGCCAAAGTCTAGCCTAGTCCTCTCCAATGGGAAAATAGAGTAGTAGAGGGAAATACTAGTCTATATTATGTCACACCATTGTGAATAACCACCGTGTACACGGGCAGTCGTTTGTGTGCACATTCAATACTTTTACTTGGACATGTGTTGACCATAGTGCAGTATCACCTCGTACAGCCTAATGAAGCCTATTACAGCCTAACACACACCCCTACAGCCTATTAGAGCCCATTTGAGTCTAGTGCAGTACGGCTAGTATGCCAAAGTCTAGCCTAGTCCTCTCCAATGGGAGAATAGAGTAGTAGAGGGAAGTACTAGTCTATATTATGTCACACCATTGTGAATAACCACCGTGTACACTGGCAGTCGTTTTGTGCACATTCAATACTTTTTCTTGGACATGTGTTGACCATAGTGCAGTATCACCTCGTACAGCCTAATGAAGCCTATTACAGCCTAACACACACCCCTACAGCCAATTAGAGCCCATTTGAGTCTTGAGCAGTACAGCCTAGTATGCCAAAGTCTAGCCTAGTCCTCTCCAATGGGAGAATAGAGTAGTAGAGGGAAGTACTAGTCTATATTATGTCACACCATTGTGAATAACCACCGTGTAACACGGGCAGTTGTTTGTGTGCACATTCAATACTTTTACTTGGACATGTGTTGACCATAGTGCAGTATCACCTCGTACAGCCTAATGAAGCCTATTACAGCCTAACACACACCCCTACAGCCTATTAGAGCCCATTTGAGTACGGCCTAGTATGCCAAAGTCTAGCCTAGTCCTCTCCAATGGGAGAAATAGAGTAGTAGAGGGAAGTACTAGTCTATATTATGTCACACCATTGATAATAACCACCGTGTGCATGGGCAGTCGTTTGTGTGTCACATTCAATAGTTTTACATGGCATGTGTTGACCATGGTACAGTATTGCCTTCTACAGCCTAATGAAGCCTTTTACAGCATGGCACCCCCCTACAGCATATTAGAGCCCATTTGAGTCTAGTGCAGTGCAGCCTAGTGTGCCAAAGTCTAGCCTAGTCCTGTCCAATGGGAGAATAGAGTAGTAGAGGCCCCTTTATAACACAAGCACGTATGTGATTCCACTCTCTCATCCTCTGGGTCCATATGTGCCAGTCTCCTCGCACACGTTTAGGCTAAGTGGTCTAATAGAAGAATTGTGGTACAAAAATAAGTAAATTGTCCCAGTGACATCGTCAGGGAGGAGTATGTTACAATAGTCAGTCAGTCAGTCAGTCAGTCAGTCAGTCAGTCAGTCAGTCAGTCAGTCAGTCAGTCAGCCAATATGATGTTCCTGAGTCAATTGCAGTTATATCCCTCACACGGTGATGTTGGTTTCAATGCAGAAGACATCTGAGGGATCAAAGGTCAAAAACATTCAATAGGTTTTCAGCCAATCACATATAGGTTTCTTCGGATTGTCAGAATATTGATTATATTTGATTATTGTCTCCACCAAAGGTGGGGACTATAAAATGCCCTCTGTCCGTGCACGTCCTGAGTCTGTCCGTCCCACGACTGTCTGTTCATGCACCACGGACAGACAGATCTGTCCGTCCCACGACTGTCTGTCCGTGCACGCAGCCCGTTCGTCATGACGTCATGACGACGTTATAGTTGATACACTAGTACCAGTGCACGTTCAAACCTGAGCACAGACGGTGGAGACCTGGGTACAGGTCTCTAGGAGGACCCCTGAGCTTGAGAAGCTTGAGATGACGTCATGATGAGGTCATAGGTATGAAGATCATAGGTCATAGGTATAAAACGCCCTCAATTCTTGAGCCCGGACGGTGGAGACCTGTGCCCCGTAGGGGCACAATCTTGTATTTTAAAAGTTGTTGCAGCCATCAAAATCAAAATGAGCAAATATTTGCATACAAACAATAAAGTTGAACATTCGGTTTAAGCATTCAGATAAGCGGAAGAAGATGGATGAATGAACATCTTCCAACTCCAACAGAATTGGGGTTGTACATGGGAACCAGTTGTGGCTGTAGTAGGCTGTCCTGTAATATAACATAGTGTTCATGTAACTATTGGTCGTGCACACAAACTCTGGCCTATGTACATATTGTACTCCCACACGTCCCTGAACCACACTTTGGGAATTGGGATTGTACTATACCTATAAATGTTTGTGTAAAAGTATTGGTTGTGCACACAAACTATGGCCTTTGTACATAGTTGGACCCACAGAGGTCAGCAAACCACAATTTTGGAACTAGCCATAGCTGTACTGCAATAAAACTTTTGGTTGTGCACACATACTATTGCATGTGTACATAGTTGGACTCCCAGTGGTCCCTGAACCACACTTTGGGAACCAGACATGACTGGATTGTACTATAGCCTTGAAATGTTTGTGGAAAAGTATTGGTCGTGCACACAAACTATGGCCTATGTACATAGTTGGACTCCCAAGGTCCCCAAACCGCACTTTGGGAACCAGCCGTGGCTGTACTAGGCTGTGGTGTAATGTAATCTAGAAAGTTTTATGTAAAACTACTGGTCATGCATACAAACTATGGCCCGTGTACATGGTTGGACTCCCAGACGTCCCCGAACCACATTTTGGGAACCAGCCGTGGCTATAGTAAGCCTGTAATATTTCCTGTAATATGACCTAGACATGTTCATGTAAAAGTATGGGACATGTACACCATGTACACATGTAGAGTTTTGGTTAATAGCCTGCCACCCTGTGGAATTATGCTTGAACTGCAATATAAGGCCCTAAAATGGACACAGAGGAAAAAATAGCAGTGTGGGTCATCTGAAGGACTGATCGGTAAACATGTGGTGTCCACACGAAGAGGAGGGGGCCCGGAAAATTTAGAGACCATCCGCTGATTTTTCACGCCCCCACAGTCCGCACAGTGTGGACTGGAAATTTCTGGTGTACACCGGCAATATCGCATTGACCATTTGAGCACCAAAAGCGATAGGGGTAATAATAATAATAATAATAATAATAATAATAATAACAATACAACAGTAGCTCTACAGCTTTGGGGTCAGCATGTATGTATGTATGTATGTATGTATGTATGTATGTATGTATGTATGTATTGTATGTATGTATGTATGTATGTATGTATGTATGTATGTATGTATGAACTAACTCATCATGCATTTGTTAAACTCTAGGGAAGACAAAATGGCATAAAGGTGAAATTACTTGCAACCATCACAAATTGTTCTACAACATAGGTCCAGACACAGGGGATTCCTACTACGGCCATGTGTTTGTGTAGTACAGTACAGTACAGTACAGTACAGTACAGTACAGTACAGTACAGTACAGTACAGTACAGTACAATACAAAAGAGGCTTCATAATGAATCATGTTATGGGCACATATCCCCACTAATCAGGCCTATAGCCCAATGCACAGTTTATTTATTGTCTAGGGTCTGGAGATCATCATTGACTTGCTCACACAGCCTTTGCTCAGCTAAACTTGTTAGATCTACAACTAGACTGGTTCCTATTAATGTCAAAAAGCCACTTGAAAAAAAGATGCGGAAAGTTACTTCAAGTGTTGTCTCTATATGATTTTGATGTGCTCGATTTCATTTCTGCCATACCCCTGGTGCCACGAGTCACATTTTTGCATAAAGTAATTTGCATAATCACTAAGAAATGGAGCATATTCTCATGGAATCCCAATGAAAATTCAGTATGGCCCTATTTCAGGCTGCATGACCCAGCAGCTCCTGGGTCAGTTCCTGACTCCTCATTGTAGCAACTCTTCTACTCTGATTTGTGCACCAGAGTTGTAGTTTGGTGCACATCTAGTCTGCAGCACGTGCACCTGCTGCTCATCAAGTATAATTCATCAGCTGTTGTCTGTGTGCAATACTGTTGCACACACTAGTCAACACACAAGAGATAGCCGAATGAACTGAAACCAGCACTCCCCTAGAACAAGAGGTTTGCAGATCTGTTGGGAATAGACTAATTGAAACAGTCATCCAGCCCCAATGTGTGTAAACAAATCATTGGTCTAGAGAAACAACCCCTTAAATAACTTTCCTCAAAAATGGCACCAGGCATCACCTTGTGGGGTGACACCTTAGTAAACTAGACTATAGTAACCATACATTTGTCATCGTCTAGTAATATCCAGGGTTAACTAGATTTAGTATCAACCCAATCATGTTAAAAAAAAAAGTTAGGACCTTTTAACATGGTGTTCAATTTGTGGTTGGGGAGGGGGAGGGGCACGGGGGCGGGGGTGCTAATTGGCACGTGCTCAATTAACAAACCTAATATAAGGTGGTGGCAAAAGCACACCTTTGTTGGAAGAAGGAGTAAAAAGAAACACAAAGAAAGTAGAGAGAATTAGCAAAGTAAATCCAGGATGCTACCGTCGTTGTATCAGTCCATCATGAATTACAAGTTGCACCAAATATACCCTGAACCCGAGGAGGGAAAAACCCTATCTCGCCAGGACAAATACAACGTAAGAGTGCGAGACAAGCAATATGTGCTTGAAGGTATGTGTGTTTTTACACCCTCAATCTCCATAAGATATTAACCTTATAATAGCTTGTCATCACACTTAAGGTTGAACTCTATTTGTACTAGATGGGGTTCTGAAGTACTGGTGTAAGCGGAGGAGAAATCAGGAGCCACATTTGGCCAAGGTAAATGTGTTTGTTTCTTTTGGAGCTCAGAGACTGGGTATCAAGCTAAATCAAAGATCTGTCTATCTCATCTTTATGGGCCATCTACCTATGTAGGTTGTAACATCATCGGAGGAGGCCTCACAAGTTTTCATGGAATTCCATGGCAGTGCAATGGGTGGCCATTGTGGGGCGGAAAAGACCCACAAGGCCATCATCGAAAGGTATTACTGGCCAGGAATGGAGAAGGACATAAAAAAATGGGTGAGTGGGAGTGTGAGTATGTGTATGTGAAAGTGATGCATAATAGTGATACATAATACATATCATTTCATTTAAGGTGGCAGAGTGTCCAAACTGTCAGAAGAAGCGGAGTGTCCTGAAGCCCAAAGTACAGTACAACCCCATCTCTGTAAGTGTTCTCCAATTGAATATCTAATGCATCATCCTAATATGCTATGATGGTCCACCATACTGGAGGGGAACAAAAGCTCCAAATGTTGACTATACCCTTCCCTGAGGTATAGCAAAACGGGACATTTTCTTTGTTTCATATGTTTAGGATGTCCCTTTCATGAAATGATTGTCTTGAGATTTACCTTTACTGCAAAGTTCATGACATTTATCCATAAATTGGCTCACAGGCAAAAAATCATGTTTTACCTGCTAATTGTTTTTATCTCAGAATTGTACAGATCTACATTTCTACAGGTAGTATCCCTACATCCCAGAAAAGGCAGAATGCCATGTGTTTGACATTTTGTAAGATTTCTAAATTAAATGGGCGGAAATAGCAAGTTGACTTTCCTGAGCAGGGGAGGAGCTGGACCTTTATATTCGGGGTATAAGTAAATGGGACAGACATAGCCTCTTTATATCTTTTGGATGTCATGAAATGTGGTTGTTTGTGGGTTAGTAGTCTCTCAGAATGACATTCTGTATATATTTGGTTCTACTGAGCAACCCTCACTTGTCCTTGTGGGGTAGAACTAAATGGGACATCGGTGTCTATAACATATCCACGCATCCATTTGTGCAGAGGGGGGCTTTTGGTGCCTTGGCACATGACTTCAATATTGATCTTTCCCACCCATCCGTCCCCTTTGATTTGATTCCCTTTTGACATTGTTTAAGAATAATGCACTTTGGGTGGGTGGGGGTTCTTGGAGATGCTACTACTTGCATCTGAAACAAAGCATTTGGGGTTTGAGTGGACTGTTATATATTTTAGAGGACTGTCATGTGATCCACCTGCACAGTCTGTGTGATCTATTGGTAGATCATCATCTACCTTTTGGGCAGCCCTATGCCATACTGACTTTAAGCTGCATGGACCTAGCCAAGAATGATACAGTATCAATGTGTCATTTTAGGTGCTTTATAGTAGGGGTGATCAAAAAATCGATATGCCAATATATTGCAATGCTTAATGCCATGATATCAATAACGAATCACCAGGTCCAAATTCGACTTTTTTTTTTTACTCATTTTTATACTTGTGTTCAGGCTGCATTGATGTGTTTGAACCTTTTGTTATCTATGTTGTTTTCAATTGCTTTTAAATGTTCGAGTTGATTGAACTTGTGGTGAATCAACTTGATAACGTTAATGAGTTTTCTGTTAGGACCTTTCTCTCTGAGGGCGTACAAATGGAACCAGACTTGATGTCATCATCAAGTTGTGCTTATGTTAATGAGTTTTCTGTTAGGACCTTTCTCTCTGAGGGCGTACAAATGGAACCCACTTGATGTCATCATCAAGTTGTGCTTGTGTTTGATAATGAATTTTCTTAGGACCTCTTTCTCTGAGGGTGTACAAACGGAACCAAATGAATTTGAGTCCATTTGTACACCCTCAGAAAAAATCTCAAATGGGTGGAATTCCCCTTTAAAATGTTCTAGTAGCATAATAAAAGCTTAGACATTGGTTCCATTTGTACGCCCTCAGAAGAAATCTCAAATGGGTGGAATTCCCCTTTACAATGTTCTAGTATAATAAAAGCTTAGACATTGTTTCCATTTGTACGCCCTCAGAAGAAATCTCAAATGAGTGGAATTCCCCTTGAAAATGTTTGAGTATAATAAAAGCTCAGTTATTTGTGGGGAAAACATGTTCTATCTCAAATTGCTGAATCGCAGCATAATTAGGAATCACAAAATAAATCAATTCCTAAGACTAAATGTCAATAATCTATCGTATCGTGAGGTAAGTGAATCGTCCCACCCATAATTTATAGTAGAGATATCAGTCCTAGCTGAGGGTAGATTACTTTATATTTGGGGCCTATATTATTTGACATTTAGTATTCTGTTGAAAAACGGGGGTTGGCTTAATAACCAGGGTTTTCTTATATTCAGGACAATAGAGCTGCACAGTCCTGCCCCTTGTAATGTCACCCATTTTCCAGAAACGGATTCCCCATACATTACTCTCAGACTTATCGAAAATGATAAAGGTGCTTATGCCGTGGTCAAAGCAAATTCAGGTTGTGACAAACCATGATGACACACAATCTTTTTGGGCCAATCAAACAATTTCTAAACTGAAAGATGAAACAAGTGTTGTATCCTGCCATTTTCTATTTCTTTCTAATCAGATATTGCACTATAATAATGTGTTTATCATGATTTGACACAACCATTTTCAAAAAGCCTATGAGGCAAATGAATGTGGATTCAGTTTCTGGAACAGGGGTGATGTCAAGAAAGGGGTGGGACTGCGCAGCTCTTATTAATTTGTATTCCCTTACTGTCTCTGACAAGCCAAACCACATAGCGAAGACTATTTTGCTTAGGATTATAAGCATCATATGAATATTTATTAAAGAAAAGGCACATAGTGCATTTATTTTGCACCTTTTCCAAGGTCTCTCTCTCTCTCTCTCTCTCTCCTCTCTCTCTCTCTCTCTCTCTCACTCTCTCTCTCTCTCCTCTCTCTCTCTCTCTCTCTCTCTCTCTCTCTCTCTCTCTCTCTCACCTGATGGACCGTGTAAAATGCCTACCCCTCACCCCCCCCCCCATTCAAACACTAGCTGAAGCCATGCAAGGTACAACCAGCACATCAGGAGACCTAGTTGGCTTCATGTAGAATAGGCGTTCATGGAGGGTGCTGTTTTACTTTGGTCTTGCAAGAAATTGCATCCAAATGGTAGCAGCAGGGATTCAAGCCACCCACCAATCTACCTACATTACCTCCTGAGCTACAGTGACCCCAGCAGATCTAAGGGTAGTTTTACTGAGCTTAGTGGTAGCCCTAGTTTTACTGAGCTTAGGGTTGGCCATAGTTCTTTCTGCAGTTAGCACTACACAAGGGGGACATCACAGTTAGGGGGAGAAAACTGTCTTGTTCTTCCATAACTTTAGGGGTACCTCGGAAGTCACAGTGTGACTTTCATAGGCGGCTGCTGTTTTGACTTTGTCTTGCTAAAGTGAAGCATAACACAGTTAGGGAGCCACTGGGATTTGAACCGCTGACCATTGGATCATCAGGCCAGCTGCTCTACCCATTGAGCTACAGTAGATCTAGTGACAATGTTAATTAATTAAGAGTTGTCCATAGTTCTTTCTGCGGTTAGCACAATGCCTTACACAAGGGGGACATCACAGTTCTGGGAGAAAACTGTCTTGTTCTTCCATAACTTTAGGGCTACCTCAGAAGTCACAGTGTGGCTTTCATAGGCGCCTACTGTTTTGACTTTGTCTTGCTAAAGTGAAGCATAATACAGTTAGGGAGCCACTGGGATTTGAACCGCTGACCATTGGATCATCAGGCCAGCTGCTCTACCCATTGAGCTACAGTAGATCTAGTGACAATGTTAATTCATCTAGAGTTGTCCATAGTTCTTTCTGCGGTTAGCACAATGCCTTGTGCATCACAGTTCTGGGAGAAAACGGTCTTGTTCTTCCATAACTTTAGGGCTACCTCAGAAGTCACAGTGTGACTTTCATAGGCGGCTGCTGTTTTGACTTTGTCTTGCTAAAGTGAAGCATAACACAGTTAGGGAGCCACTGGGAATTGAACCGCTGACTGTTGGATCATCGGACCAGCTGCTCTACCCACTGAACCACATTCACACACACCCTAGTTAATTGTTGCTGGGTTTTACTGGGCTTAGGTCTAGCTGCTGAACCCTAACCTTGACCCTTACCCTACCCTCAGTAAAACTATGCTTGAATCTGCTTGTGTCACTGTGGCTCAGAAGGTAAAGCAGCTTGTCCAATAGTTGGTAGTCTGCTTGTGTCACTGTGGCTCGGAAGGTAAGGCAGCTTGTCCAATAGTTGGTAGGTTGGTGGCTGCTGGTCCCATTTGAATGCGTATTTTTGCATGACAAAAGTAAAACACCACCCCCTTCATACGTCACAATTTGACTGAGGAGGAGAAGTCTTTTGTGGGGGACTGTCAAAGTCAACATTTGACTATTTACATCTGATGAAGTGCTGGAACACAAGTTGTGTACGTGTGTCAAATTGACAATAATGCAATTAATTTAGCTCTGAATTGAGTTGTTAATTTTCTCCACTCCCTCCTCCCCCAGGTGAGGGAGCCGTTCGAACTGGTGGGCATGGACCTGATGACCCTTGAAACAACGAATGATGGGAATCGTTACGTCTGTGTAATAACAGATTATTTCACCAAGTGGTCCGAGGCCTATGCCTTGCGCAGCAAGGATGCTGACACTGTCACGGAGTGCATTCTGAATTTCATTTACAAGTGGGGGGCCCCCCGCCGCCTCCTGACAGACCAAGGGTCAGAGTTCAGAAATCGGGTACAGTGTACAGTACATCACAGAATGTACCATATCTCTATTTTCCTTAGTAGCTGTGTATAGTCAATTGTAGCAATGTTTGAGAGGGGGAGGGGGGGGGGGGGGGGGCGACTGG